>JABASD010000169.1:0-110014 GCA_019776165.1 Pogonognathellus flavescens
ACCATACTTTATTGCTGGAAAATAATAATAAGAAAACAATTCCATGATTAATTTATATTTGGTTGCCTAGACTACTAGTCCCTAACTGTGAAACATACTGTACATTAGGTAATTATAGCCTGTAACTGTTTACAGTGTAAACAGGTACACCAAGCATAAATCCAGAATGAAGAAAAGTAAATACCAGTTGGGCATGAGAGCATTGTCCTTTCCTCTAAACATTGTTCCAACGTTTGTGGCATGATCGATCGAAGAGTAAAAGTCGGTATAGTCTCCAATGGAAGCTGGAAGGTGCATTTGTACATCGGATTGCGCAACAAAGGCCCTACAGTTCACACGAAAGAAAACACAAGAAAATACGGTTACTAGTTGTGCAACTGGTAAATAGTACACGTCGAATTCCACAGTTAAAAAATTCACTGGGCTTTCATTAATCATAAATTGCTATCATTTCTGTGTCACACTTTTCTTGATCAAAGAATCGCAAGTGATGTGGGATAATTAACTATCGCTGTTTGTAAATATAGAGCAATTATAAATTTCTTTGAAGCATTATAGTTTTCGTGTGACACAGAAAGTAAAGGTGTGGTTTTGTTCTCTTTAGTGAAACCTGGAGAACTTAACAAAGAGCTGGAAAAAGTAAAGTGAGTTACTTGTGCCGAAGAGGAGAGTCTCTCAGGACAGATTCCGAAGCGGAGAGAAGTCTTTGTAGAGTTTCTCGACACTCGCTCCAACATGATTTCCCTAGGTCCATTAAGCCATTCAGACTCGACTTCAGAACATAGCACCAACAAAGAGCAAAACAAATATATACCCACTCAGAAGAGGATATACTTCGTAAACATTAAACACACTTATCTATACTTGGATAAATGGAACCCTATCAAAATTATGATTATGACCTGAGTCAGCCACTCGAAAAAGTCTTTTCAAGCCAGAGACAACACACAAAGCCTATCTCACCAATAATTACTAAATATAGCACATTCATCCCCGCTACACTAAATTAAATTATTAACATATAGACACAAACTTGGTCGTTAATGGGAATTCCGTAGGCACCTACTTTAAAAGATAACAAACGCAGTTTCTTTACCAGTAGGTACTATACAAATATCATTCTTTCAAAAGACAATTTTACAGAAAGTCCTTTTTCAGAATCTGACTGTTGAGTCCAGTCAGAAATAAATTAACTGTCATATCATAATCTTGATACAACATAACAAGTCTGCATTATAATTCATGATTTGGGTTTAATGGATTACTTTGCAAAAAGGTTTGGTTTTGAATACAGCAAAAATTCGGGCACAGGTAGAATGCTTTTATGAAGGAATACAATGGGGATTGAAGATTACGGTGGATATTATTAGAGATTATGAATAGCATTAAGTTGAGTTAATAATGACTGACTAAAGGAAAAGTTTTATACTTGAGTTTTTCCTTTCCCGAACGGTGGTTTTTGTTGGGGAATTTTTGTAACCTTTCTCGCTCCCCTGACGCATTCAATTTTCATCATTCATTCTGTGCATGCTGCTACGAAACTTTCCATTATGTGAACATAATGCACTTACAAAGAACGTCTAAAACTTTCTCATTTCATCCCGCACGTGAGAGAGAACCTGTGCTTTCTTATATGGCTTATGCTTAGTCAAAGATGTTCTTTGAGAGCGTGAATTTACACTGCAGTAATATTCATATCAAAGTAAATAAACAAGTATAAAATTGGATTACCACACTAAGTGCAAAATACCACATAGTAAGTCAATTAATCCCAGCAACCAGGAAGTAACTACCAACCTACATCTACAAAATTTACAAACTACAACCATACAATGAGTATTTTCTAGAAAATCTCCTTTTATGAAGTAACAATCTTTCATCTGAACACTAAAAGTTCAAAATCGTGTGCTTCTTATGCAAGATCAAAATATAAATATTACAGTCTTTGTGATTGTACTTATTTGATGATAACAAAAACTGACGCTGTTTACATACTTGCTCAAAAACATGTTGATTCTTCGACATCAAAGGTCCAACAAACAAGTTCTGGATAACTTGTAAGTCTAAGACTTGGTCCCCGATCGCAACTCCCGGTCTTGGCTTTGCCTGTAAATACAGTGATGAAATCTTAACCCACTCATACATGCAAATCTCACTTAGTTCAAGAGTTTGCATAAATCATACGATAAAACTGCATACTACTTGAATTGTTTGTCCAGTCAAATCTAATGCGATAATACTTCCTCCTTTTAATATAAATTCTTGTGCATATAAACTAATATATGAATAGCTAAAGGTTACTAATGCAGAAATACTTTAAAACTTGATCCAATTACATATACCTGCTACATGTAGACTATGTATGCAGTTTTTCAATGGAAATAAGCGAAATAATTTAATGCGCATAAATATAATCGTTAACTTTTTCCAAACTTTTATAATGGTCTACTTAATTTGGAATAGTAATACTTCTAACTTAGGCGCAGAGTTAGTATTCCAGAACATGCAACTCTGTGACTATACGTTTTATAGGAAAATATTTTGCAAATTGTATTATCAAAAGTTGTAGAAAAGTGCAGAGACGGGCATTCAGCGTGAAGAAGAGAGTGAGAGTCCTTGCGACATTCCGAAAGTCAGCGAGTCCGATGAATGTAACTCTGTTCATAAAATATGTATAGGAGAAGATGAGAAGACTTTCAAGTTACTTACGTTGTCCCTAGTGGAGAAAATTCCATACGGTAAATTTTGTATGGGGAATTCGCACTCTGGCTCATAGTTGATAAAGCTTGCCATTTTTGATACACTTCGATGCTTTATTTGCTCCTGCTGTCAAAACTGAAGACTAATCTAGGATATTTAAGGTGATGAGTAGTTTTTTTTAACTAAATGGAGCCAGGAGCTTTGCTGCAGTTCTCATTTATTACTTCTACCGACTGTATTCTATGAGAAAATAGCACAGAGTTTACTCGACAAAAACTTTTAGACACAGGTAGGATGTTAAAGATTATTAGAGTCACTTGAGATCACTTTCTGTCTTCCAAGATATTGTCAGAACTAACTTACTCGCAAAAGACAAAGTTAAGAATAAGTACCTACTATTTCCTTACGTAGAAAATGTATTCCAGTCACAGTATCAGAACTGTTACCAACATACTAATGTCAGTAATCAATACAGAGTCTAAGCACGAATATTTCGAGTTGATTCCTCACGTGCGTTGATATAGAAAAAAATGAAAATAGTAATTCTATAAGGCTAAGTATATTGACATCTGTATAGAATAGAGATACATACATAAAATAAACTTGAAATCAAATTCAAGGCTAATGATACGCTGGCTTGTAAATGATTGGCTGAAATGAGAGGTTGGATGAAAGGCAAGGGTTGCTGTAAACAAGAACCAGATCATGAGAAAAAGTTGTCCTCCAACTGGACAAGATTCATGGGTTGGGTTACAACCTGCATACCACTCCAACTACCTTTAATCCAATTTTTCCAGAAGATGCTTACATAAAACTAGGTTTGCAGCATATGTGTCATGTCATAATATGTACAGATCATGGTCAAGATTTACAGCAGTATAGATACAACTGCTTCCTCTCCTACCATGCTCACCTCATCTTTGTTTTAGTTTCATTACTTATTAAAATGACCATTTAATAAATAGAGGTCTCAAAAAGTTATTATGTAAATTAGTATATGCAAACAGTTTGTATTGGAGAAGCGAGTATCAATAATAAAATATTATAATGAAATTAAGAAAACTATTTTTGGCTTGTGTACTTTTATTGCCTTAGTTTAATGTATTATGTAACTGCACCGATGTAGTCTTTAGAAAGGAAAATGTCTAAAAATTAGGATGTCATGTCATGTGTCAACATTTTTAACAGTAGGTACAATAGTAAAGTTACCTATGTTTATATATATAGCTTTGAAAGGATGTTGTCATGTAATAAACTTTTTAAGTTCATTTTTCTGCTGAAAATTCTATGTTGGTATTTGCTACTCTCCAAGGCGTCCAAGGGTTTGTTTAGTGCAAACTCTTGCGTAAGAAAGTAAGAAGTCCACCTACACGGAGTCATCTGGCTTCAGTAATGCATTGCAAATCCGAATGGTGATAGTTTGATAGGTAGCCTTGAATGTCTTCAATATTGCTATTAAGAAATTAAGCAAGTGTAATAATAACCTTCTAAGAACATTCTTCGGTTTTAAACTTTTCGTTCAAAATTCCTGTCACGCTAGCGCTTTGTAATATTGTATCAAATAATTAATATAAGTCTTTCTAAGAAAGTCAACTTCTCAAATGATTAACGGTTCAGGCCAACCAGTCAAAGTAAAGAGAAAATAAAGTTTGAAGAAATTGATGTAACTATCTATTTTAATGACAATTTATGACAGTAGCATAATTACAACCGTAATTAATGGGTTTTGGACTTTCTCCACGCCTCCGTTTCCATATCCGCTCATGTAAATTTTCTATTAAACTTCATTTCCATTTCTTGGAATCAGAAAATCATGACATTTCAACTAAATGTGGGAATGACGTAGGTAGTATATTTTATACTTGGAGGTATATAATTTGGTATATTAGTATTTGGAGTAGTCACTCCGAGCTTGTGAGTGAGTCACATGTACAAATAAGACAATCTCGTAGTGGAAATGGGAATGTTAATCTAAATTAGAAAGCCAGGTATTTGTCTTCATTTCCTTTTCACAAGTAAACGGAAGAAATCTGCTTTAATAAATAGGCATTTATTCTCAAATCTGCAGATAAGTTGACGTCTTCCATTAGTAGCAGAGGATGATGGGAGAAATAGCAGAATGAATGAGATTGGTGTCTACCATAACTTGACATCCAGTCCAAAGAGGATCAAATCTTCTGATATTTTGTGTCCTTTGGAAAGGCAAAATCGCTTTATGGAGTCATCTTGTCTAAGTAAAGCATTGCATACCAAATCGGAACTGTGATGCAAATTACAGAGATTTTAGACTGAAAAATGTAATAATGGCACATTGAATACATACCTAAATACCTAGTACCTAGGCATTTCTTTGACCAACATCGTACAAATGGTGCTACCTACCGTGGTTTCCCAACAAGGTTGTAATTACAGCCTATCTGGATGCATATACAGAAGCTTCCTAAAACATAAAATTGTAGCATATAAATTTTGTGGATTTTCAGTAAAGATAACACACACATTTGACACAATTTTATGTATGTGCCATTAAATTTTAACTTAATATATTATGTGCATTGTACATTTGGTATAAATTTTAATCTTGGATACATTTTACTAACTAAACTAACTTAAGTAGACAGTAGGCACAAACGTTGTTGTGTAAAATAATTCAAAAATTTTTTTCAGAAACTACAAACACAAATTCATTAACTACTATTAACCGGAGATTCACTATTGCGTTGAAATGAAGATTTATATGCACAAGATATAATTCATTATTTCTCTACAACCTATGCTGAATATAAGAGATATAAGATTCTGATTTAGCAATAATACAGGCATTACGGAGAGTGACTGAGTTGTGTCGATAATGCAATAAATTAATGAATATTACACGTGTACGTAGTACGTATGTATTAGACAATTTAAATTTGTTTATATTTTATTCACTAACATTAAGTGAAACTCTATTGCTCTTTACCATGTATGTAAATCTAGCTATTCGTACACATAAAAGCATTTAGTGAAATAATTTGAGTAAAATGCGCATCTTAAATACAAAAATTTTGTGATTTGGTTGAAATATAGATCAAAATTAAATTATATTTTCAGACATCTTCGTCTGATACGTCACTTTGTTCTTGAGAATCAATTGTAGTAGATTTACAATCTTCGTCTGACTCGGTTTCATCGGCCTGTTCACGCTCAGCCAAATCGTTATGATATTCACTGGGATCTGCGGAATCCACTATTTTAATGGAAGTTGGTTTTGTAACGGAAGAAACGTTTGAAAAGTCGACATCTTCTGAACTACCATAATACTCGTTGTGCTCAGAAATGTAAGTCTCGTCATTTTCAGCGTCACTGTCATCAGGTCTAGGTCGTTTTTTACTGAAATACTTGGTACACTCTTTAAACTCAATAGCAAGTTGTTCCACTTTTGCAGCAAAAACGTCAGAATTGTACTCGTCCATTATAGATTGGGAGTGAGGATACAAATTATTCAGTTCCCTAAGACAAAGCAAAAGACACGACGAATTATAATAATATACCCGATACATATTTAATTATTATAACGAAAAATAAAATGTCAACTAACCACAAAAAATCAGGAACCTCCAGACTTTCTATTTCTTCTTCACTAAGAGGTGGATTCGTTTTTGAGCGAGCCTGTAGTGCTTCCCATAGCCGAACAGAATGATCCGAAAATATTTGATAGACGTGCTGAAAACAGAAAAATGTGCATATAGTTAAAGCAGAAATAACAGCATAATTACACACTTCTTGTATCTTCTATTTGTTCCTATACGTGATAGTGTGCTAATGGACTAAAATAAATTAACTGATTGCAAACGACACAATCAGTAAATATACATTTAGTATAGTTATAATAAGGATAGACATAATTGTACATGAGATACCCTTAGGCATTAAATCATAACGAATTTTAAAAAACAGTTAACTGTTTTAAATATCACAATCACAGTTAAGATTCGTGATACATAAAATAGTAGTAGAGTCACAATAACTAAACAATTTTATTACACATATATATCATAGCTGAAAATAATGGAAATTTCGACTTCATTGCATAATAAAAAAAGATCTAACATGATGAACATCTATTTGTACATCATGGCATCGCTTATGCTTATAGGCAACATTTCTATTAATATCAGGATTATTTTTCCCATTTATGTAAAAAATATTAGTTCTGTTCTATTCTACTACCTGAATAACCTGAAGATGACAATATTCGCTCCGTTCTATTCATGTGGATATTGAAATTACGAAAATTAAGTCGGTTTAAAACATGAACCAACAATTTTTATATTATTATGTTAGATCATAGGGCAACCTCCCACCCCGCCCTGGTTAGATATATACATATGAAACGTTTTTACATGTAGAGACCATTAATTTATCCTTTCATCTACTTTGCTAAACATGGTTTATAAGTAGTTTACAGTTAATTAGTTGAAATACTGTTATTGAGAATATATTCTCTTACCAAATTGCGCTGCTTGTCCAAAAGACTTGTTTCATAAAAACTAGTGTGCTTTTCAGTAATATCCCACAACTTTTTCTTAATTTCGACAATTCGATCCATTAAATTGGGAAGATCGACACTTATAACGTCCGCAGTATCCGATTCCAATGTGATGCATGCTACACATTTTTCAATCTGAGCATCTAATGGTTTTCCTTTATTGAGATACGCACTTTTCTGTAAACAAAGAATACACGAATGAATTACAAATATAATACATTTTTATTGAACTAACTTCATATTATACTTACACTTAGTACTTCTACTTATTAGGAAACCACAGTATGGAAGAAAAAGATGTGACTAAAAATCAGGATAAACTCATTTAAGTATTCGCTTAGAAACAATAATTCTCTAAGTAAGTACTGTTTTGAACAAGTGTATGTAAGTGGTCCGATCAGTAATAAGCATAAATAAATTACGAAGTTGCTGCCATATTTGATGTATATTTGATGGTACCATCGTCAATACAATAAAGGATATCACAATAAAGAAGAGCAAGACTTTTAGACTTATTCTAACCTATGATGTTTTGTAATCTGGAATTATGGAAATTACTAGATAAATGGGAAACATGTAACTTACAAAAACTAACTAATAGTCTGCTACTAATTTTCATGATAAAAGTATACAACACAATTCTAAATACAGTACTTAATTGTCTGAAAATTTCATATCAAGCATGACAATCCCATAAAGTACAATTGACAATTATGATTGATAAACACAGGTAAGTAGGTGGTGTTTATCGTTATTAAGAGTAAGAAAATTCGCCTAATTTTATAGACCTGTAATATCAAAGGAATAGATAGCACTTCCAAATCGACAGGAGTAAAAGTGAAACTTTTGTAAATAGAAACGTGTCTATGATGCAATTTAAATAAAAATTAGTATAAATTGTTTGCTCTAACAATTACTCAACCTATAAATGTGCTATTATTCATAAGTGAGGTAGTATTACTTTACAATACAAAGTATTTACATCCTTCAACAAAATAGCAATGACCTTGAGTAAATGATTTGAAGATTACATACATTAGCTACATACTATGTAATGGCAATGGCACATCCATTTATTAAGTAGCGCAAGCTACTTTATAACATTGGTATCTCTCAAGTATAAATACAATTACAAGATTCTGTGTAAAAACTAAAACAACTACGCCGCAATATTAGAGTGTATATTGGGATATTAGGATGCGAACAGTAGTCCAGGCTATTAAATAGAAAAATGGCTAAATAGTAAGATATAGTGGCAGATTAGGTAGCAGGAAGTAGACACTTAATATAGGTATCAACATCAAATGCTCTTAAGGCCTTACTTAGGCCTTTAAGACACAATGCAATTTAAATACAAATAATAATGTACCACCTGCTTAATGTGACTATGGGTTTAGGCTTATCATACAAATGTAAACAGACAAACAGTACTGTTGTAGACTGTACATAAATGCATATTATTTTTTTGAAAATACGCATTTGTGTCCGCTTATTTTTCTCAATTGATCCAAATGCCAAGTCGTCACATCATCTTTATGAACGATTAAATAAGATACATTCAACATTGTTCAAACAATGCCCACACTGTGTGTATCTGTGTTTTTACAACGTTACGTTACAACATCACAATCCCATTATACTCTGATAATAATAATCATAAGTACAATTAATTCACTATCGCACAGATCACAGAATTATCGCATAAAAATTACTCATGTAAGAAACAGAAAATGTCCAAATTAAAGAAAGTGCTTACAAATCCAAAGAAGTGTTTGTGAAACCAATTGACAAAATCTTGCTCCTGATGTAATTTCAATCGGACTTTGTCATATATTTTAATTGCAGCTTGTAATTTTTTGTCAAGAGCGTTAATAGCACTTGAGACTCCTTCCATTGTTCACAGATCGATACAATCCAAATGTAATCTTGAGATTCTGCAACAAAAAAGTCAATTATAAAAAAGTGAGTAAAGAATGAATGTAAGTTCACACAAAATTAGATAAAACTAACAGAACACAACACCACGATGACTACCAATCGACGAATAAATTTTTATTAACGCAAAATGCAAAGTTTTTACAATGAAGTAAGTAAACATAATATTATACTTATTACTTATTGTAGGTATTTATGATCTACATACAGACTACATAATACTGACAGTAAAAAATACAATTGAAACATTACAATCGAATTTCTGACAAAGTGTTGTTGTTTTGGTACAGAACAAAAACCTGTCTGTCTACTTAACTGTACTAACTACACTTTTTAGTGTATAGAACTATAAGAATAAGAAATCCTATACACGATTGAATATATGTTTAATGTTTAATATATAAAGTCAATTGCACTTTGGCTGTTACGAAATGATTATTACTTACAACTTACGTGAACCGTGATGTATGGATTGAAATCTGCAGATGTCAGAAAGGTTACTTGATACTTGAATTACTAAAATGAATGTCCACTCCACAGTTTACAAGGCAAGTGAGGTAGAAATTACAGCACACACAGCAATTAAGTCAGAGAGATAACTTGAACCAAACCAAGTACCTGTAGCAAATTTGATATTTATGGTTACAACAGTAATTGTATTAAAGTACATATAATATAATGATAATAGATGAATCTAGTTATATTAACTATTGGTTTAAAAATACGTATCTAATCATTCTCTAACGTAGTCTTTATTTAACTTACCTTTCTTAACCGTGTTTGTTTGTTTACAATTTTGTTTTCCTCTTCTAGAACTTCCAGAAGACCACTCAGACTGATAACTTCTATGTGTGAATGAAATAATTCAACTAAATCCAAAAAACAAATGCAGTATCGACGGAAATGAGTTGCCTTGAAAATTGAAAAAAGTTTATGGAGATTCCTGTTAAAAATGTCTAAACTGACTAAGGTGACGTCTCTATGCTTGTGCATATAAAGTAAGAAGAGTTTGACTTTGTGTACTTCGTGGAGTGTATTGATAATGCAGTGGTGTTTCAAACCTGTGGATACTCAGCGCCTTGGTATAGGCATTCGCTTTACATTTTCTGTTTCTTAGACATCACGCATATTTTATTACCTCAAGGAATCGTTCACATATTACAACGATGCGTACATCCATTTTATCTAACCATCTTTTCCATTAAATACAGGCACTCAGGTATATACTTCCTTCAAATCAATCTTGCTCTTATTTACAGGGCCTAGAATTAAGAATTTAAATTCATCCAGTGCCTGCATTAGCTTGAACATATTTAACTATAAAATATGTGATATCAAAAATCAATTTTAATTACTAATTTAATTTAGGTACTTTAATTTTAAATCAATTGTATACCTATGTGTAAGAAATCATTTACATATTTTTATTTAGCTTGTCTGAAGGAGTATTCCATTTTACTGTGACAGAATGCGAACCACTCAGCTCTCATGGAGTTAATAATTATGGTATTTTTGGCATCCCTTAACAGGGTCTTTCCCCTTATTCTGAGGAAGGGGAGTGAGCCTAAGGACACACCCTGAACTATCATATTACGTCCCAAATTGGGAATCCCATGTATATTCGCTCAAATATTTGCCGTAATTTTTGATCTCTTTAAATTTACTGTAGCATAATAGTTAAAACTCAAAACCTTACACCTGTAGTTAGTTAAAAATACCTTCGCTGTTACAATACAAGCGTTTGGGTAAGCCATATATAGTCATGATTAAATCTCGTCTGTAAAACCATTGAAGTATATTTTTAAAGCGCAATCTTCCCTGTAATAAATGTTTATGACATGTTGAGTATGACGAAAAAGACGTTGTTAGTAAATTCGCAAGTAATTATGCTGTAGGTGTGCATATGGCATATTTTATATAGTCAAGGAGCAATTTTATGCTCATTTTTGAGTTTACTTTATTCCGAGTCAGCAAAAGTTAAGAGTGGGGAGAAAATGCTTTGCACAGAGGTTAATTTTCTTCCCCTAATATGCAAACATCATATGCAAATGCCCTACAGTTCATGCACGCAGAGGATATTGAGATTGAAATTCATACTACCTTGCCATGCAAGTTAGCAAGCTTTAAGTGGTATGTTTACCTATTGGGATAGAATTATTCTAGAAACCAAATTCCCCAACTATCCCACGAATACCACATATACCTATGACGCAAAGCAGTAGAAGTGACCATGTAATCAAGGAGTGCAAAAGTCCTGATGTGATGTATAGTTTTTCTATAAAACTTATTACATTACAACTAGTAGCTACAACTATTGCTATACAATTACCTGTTTAGCTCCCATATAGCTATGTTCAAGTAGACTCGACTCGACAGGTACCAATTAAATGCAGTCCTAGTATGGAAATATGTATAAATGCATATGATATTATGTACTACTAAAGTCTACTGTAAAAATGCACCAATGATAAATTTATACATACATTGAACTCTATGCAAGTTAGTTGGTTGCATACAATATAAATATGATTACTAATTAGCTACAAAAGGTGCGACTGACATTTGCTATAATTTGTAGTAACGAAGTTTATTTCGTCTGTCTCCACCGTACCTAAATCTTAATTGGCTGTATGCGTACAAAAAAGTGAACTTCGTCTACGGAAAACCCAACCATTAAGACCTGTAGTGTAATCAGTAAATCTGAGCATAGTAACCCATAACTAAAAGAGTTGAGTTCACATAACTCTTGGCGTGCCTGCAACTATGATTTAATATTTAGTTGAGTAAAATAATTTTTCTTGTAAAAAAATAAGTAGTAACATCGAAAGGGATTCTTAGTATTCTTAGAGCTCATTGGAGCGATGATGGATGTTTACTATTTTATTAAGTAGAAGCATTTTTGTTTTGTTTATACAGAATGTATTGTAAGTTAAAATATTTATTTACTGTTTACACAGATATCAGGGGCAACAAAACATAAATTGAGCATCTCGAGATATACAGCATTCATTAGCTTTGCACTGTATGTGATTACCTTAAACTAAAACATTAGATGTACAATGCACAGGAACTAATTAATAAAACGCATTTGTCTATAATGATGATTACCCGATATTTAGGTATTAGGTATACTGTAAATTAAATGATATTTGTTATGTTGAACTAAATGCTTAGTTTTTATTTTTTAATGACGAAATACAGTGGCTAGCTTACCTACAGATAATTGTTAACATCATTTCACTGAATTCTAAGCGTTAATACCATTTACACAGAAAAAACTTTCATTTTCATTCATATTAACGGAAGATTCTTCACCTATGGGTTAAGATCATCTTTAGTTGTAGTCTTTCGTTATAATTCGAATAGAAGTGTGAGTATAGTTGGTAAACAGACTCTATTTTTAATTTGTATATAATGGTTAAATAAGATCGTAGAGAAATTCTGTTAAATGCATAGCTTGCATAACTCTTGGCAAGCACAAGTTGACAAAGAAGTAAGAATAAAATATTTGTTAGGTATAATGGTATCATAAAAACAGCAAGGATAAGACAATAGTTTTCTTAACCATCTTTATTAAATCCAAAATAGCTTAATTAAGATATGATGAAAACTGTATTCATGAACTGAAATCCCATGAAAGATACTTTCATCCCAGAAGGATTAAGCTAACTAGCAGGTTTAATCATAAAATAAATTAATTAAAGATTCCTCTCTCGCTGTATGCAAAGTACCTATAGATATAAAATATGGATTTAGTCCTCACAAGATGCAGAAGCATAATTTGCATATCTATGGAAAGAGAGCACTATAGTTGCAATTATATTTTCGCTGCTTCATTCAATCTACACGCAGAAGGAGGCAGCGTCAGTTCGTTTAAAAACTGAGGAAGTAAATTGCTTTGGGACTTGATAATAATGTTGAGACAGCTAAAAGCAATTTCTGAGTTGCTTCACAACTTCCAATATGTACGAAATAAGTATTGCTGAAAAGACGAAGGTTTTATATTTTGCACTTTATCCAAAAAATTATTAAAAAAAATAAGTAGGTATAGTTCTGATAAATAGGTATGTATACGACTACATATTATACACAAAACTAGCACAATATAAATGTATATGACTATGAAATATTTGTGAAGACATTATGGTGCCTTGTTTGATACGTGCCAGGTAGCCACTGCATTAAAAGGAAATAATCGCAAGTCATTGACAACATCACGTTTCTTTCAATTGCCATTTAGCTGGTTGAAACACATCAAGCATAATTGTATTGATACAAGCCATGTGAAAATATGCATCTGGCAAATACTTTGTTGGTCGCAGTTTGTCTGTTAGCACTCATATCATAACCCTGTTAATGAACACCCGTATTTTGGTAAATCTTTTCTTTACACGCTGACAATGCACAGACTTTTTGCAAAGCCTGGTGTGTGTGGCGGATTGTGAGTAAGCATGGTTTTTGGCTTATGGTCAAGCCTGATAGTTGTATTTCTTTCATGTTATTCCGTAAAGTCCCTTACTGGACATGCATATAACCGAAGTTTGAAATTCGGATTCAACTTCGGGTCATGCGCTAGTCTACTCTCGTGTATTCTTTGCGATAACCTTACTACTCCACTCGGTTCTTGAACGAAGGAATAATTTCTTTTAGCCACTTAGCGTTTTCGTTTTGTCGACTTTACTTCTACTCTTCTTGCATTCTTCCAATCGTCTTTTCTGCTTCAGTCAGTAGTGTTGCCTGTCTGAGCAGCAGTTTCATGTTATTCTCATACGATTCAAATACCACGTATCTCTTCCCGACACACGAACTAACATGATACTTTTCTTCCTTCTTTTACTCTCCATACAACAACTAGTGTCATAGTGAAAGTCTGACGAAGTATATTAATAGTCGTAGCAGAGGAAGAGTATTGAGAAAAATATCACAACTTTTACACAAAGCTGCAAAAGAAGTGACAGTGCCATTAGTCACTTATACCTATGAGAATTGCTTTCTGTCTCCCGCGATTCTCATCTGTCAACAACAACACTTTAATTGTCAAACTTATAAATTAGTATAAAATGCCCATGATTTAAGTACCTACCTACTTTATTCGTAGTACTCAATAAAGAACCAATACCAAGTAAGAATTTCATGTATATTTATACACACCTTACCTACTTTTACTCTCGCTCTTTTCTTTGTTGCAAATCCAATTTCAGGACATACCTAAGTAAATTACGTACACCTACCTAATTAAATTTCTCAATTTAGTATCTATATCTAGTAGTAGTATTCGTTTAGAATCTTTGTTTATTCATTCTACACCCGAATACGAATCAACGTCAGTTGTGGTGACATCATCGCTTTCCTTTGATCATTCATTGTTTAGTTAAATCTAAATCGTTGTAGTTAAATGAAGTAGTGTTGTATTGCAAAAACATTTTAAGGTACATTGAAAGCGACAATCGCGATAGAGCTGAGAAGTTGAAGCAATGCGAATGCAACCGTAACCGTTGTGGTGGTTGTGTTGCATCAAAGAAGTACCTTTCGCCCCAAGAAAAGCTGTATGAAGTATAGATGAGTGGAAGTAGTAGCAATAGAAATAGATACTGAACTACTTCGGGCAATAGAGTTTACTTTTGTGACTGAAGCTAAAGCATTCTTAGTGTTACTGAAAGGGAACTCTGTGGAAGTACAACAGCCCTAGAACAAGAAGATCTCTACGACGACGGTCACATCACTACGATTGCATTACTATCACCTCCAATCTACTCCTACAACACATCTACAGTCTGCCAATTCCACTTGACTTTCTTAGGAATTACTTTCACTAGTATTTTCCGCACTCCTTCTGCGAGAGGTACCTATTTTATTTGCTTAGTCTTCTTTGCCTAGGTCTCTTTCTACTACTACCTAATACTTTTCTGCTAGTGCTCAATAGTAGTAGACTTGACTTCAACTGAATGACTTTGAATTGGCTTGTACTTTGTGTTTCCTTTGATTCGCCTCAATAGAAAGTAGTGTTTTCCGGTGAAATCGAGTGAGCTGTTACACACACAGACTTATTTGAGACATGCTATTAAAACACTCGACTCCCTTCTCGTCTCGTCTTTAAGATCTTACGGCTACCACCAATACAACTTGAATTTGTTTTTCATTCCTCTCTAAGATGTACTCATAACACATGAACACTGCTAGAGGGAAACATATGAAGTCTTTGTCAAAGATAAGAACTTGTGCAACTGAAAACACTTCCAGTTGCTGGTTCAATTCAGTTTAACAATCTCTAAACAGAATTAATAATCTAACAATTAACACATTCACTCTAGTTATTACATTACAGTAGCACTTCTTTACAAGAGACACTTGATTCTTGTTACTTATACAGAGAGACAATAATACAAATGTGAAAATACATGTAGAAGTGTTTTACAACTTGTGTACAACTTAATACTACTTTTCTAAAGTACACTCTTAGTTCATTTGACTTGAAACGAGAATATTCCATTGTAGTATTTCGAATGAAACAACAACTACAGAAACTCGACGAGACAGATCTGACTGAATGGAGCTCGTGTAACATTCAAGAGAAAGGAGGACTGCAAGCAGTAAATCTACAACCTTCACAAACAATAAGCAACTGTGTCTAATCAGAGAAAAAGTAAGAGTTGTCAGAAATAATTTCTCACCCATTTTACTATCTCTTTATAGTTTACTCACTAACTAATAGTACTTTGCCTTTTATTTCTAACCTAGTACAATTCTTTGCAATCGCTTCACTAGCTTCTGTTTACTTGAGTCATTGTTTTATGCAGCCTTCTCGCTTCGTTTCTACCAGTTCAATTCTTTCACATTTGTTCTACTTTCTTATCACCTTCTTCAAATCACAAATATCATGTACAGTCAGGCGTGTACGTAATTTGTAACTTTCCCATCCAACTTCGATTTTTCTACAATAAATAAACCGAATCCTGAATGAAAATACTTTATTACCTCTATAGGTATGTATACCCATACCGTTTTACATCACACAACCATAAAGATAAAATAATGTAGGTACAACTAAAAATATTGCCAGTCTTGTGAAATAATTGAGAGAAAGTCATTACTCACAACAATTGTCACTTGGAGAGTTCGTTGTTACCTCTCATTGGTTGCAAACTCCAATTCAACTATGTATATTTTGCAACACGACTATGTGTGTTGTACGGCAATAAGCACAAAGCAAACTATTAGCAGAAACGATTTGGACCAGAATGTCCTACCTAAACGTAATAGAATTGCATTTTTAGTGTGAAGAGAATGTTAAAAGTCCTCTTTACAGGATTACTACTACAATAGTAAAGTGTAATGATGATGTGAGTACTAATCATTGAATGAAATTTTAGCACCAAAAGTGTACTTACTCCTTACAAAGTTGCTAAATGCTTATTGTTATCTTTCACAGAAAGAAAAGGCAATTTATTCAAACGCAGTGACAGACTCATCCTCAACTTAGGTATAACAACAGTGGTAAAAGAATAATAGATGACGAAAGAACAAACGAGCAAAGACAATTTTTTTTATAAATAACTGACAGACTATCCCGATCAGAATACTTCGCCGTAATTAATTTAACACCACGGCTACTTTTACACTAACTGGAAATCGCATGTTTAGCATTCCTGAATATTTCTTTGGATATGAAGTTGTGTATGGTACATTGTGTCTATTCTTGTTTATTATCTCCAATTTCAATTAATTCCAATAACATCGACAAAGCAAACAGAAAAGCTAACTAATCGTAAAGTAATAAATACTTAATGTTTTTCTACAAGTGTTGTCAGTCCAATCGTCATTCGTCACACGAATAAAGTAAATGCATTTATAGCTTGCTCGTGATATTATTCAGGTTGCATTTGTCTACACAGTGCTTACACGTTGTAATCATGTCTGCAAATATTCCCTGGTACTTTAGCTATACCTATTAAATAAAGTACCTACACAGTAATACATGTGTACTTTGTGTGTACCCGATGTGCAATGTCAAAATGACTTTCAGGTTATTTTGACTATATAGAACCCGTATGCATAGAGGAAAAGGATGCAATGTAGGAGGATGATGGCGAAATCAGGCAAAGACAAATGGCACTGCAAGAGTTAGCTAACACCAGCTCAGCCACACTCACATTTGCAGTCTGAAGAAAGTCATTTTATTTGTTGAGAAGGTTTTTGGTGGCTGCATGCTAAAATAAAATGAACGTGCATTCTTCTTACAACTATGTTTATACAGAAAGCAATATGCAGGAGTATTTCTTCTGGTATAGTGTGTGCCCACATAATGCATGTTTCATACTGCCAAACTTCATTGTACTAGAGAGACACTGCATGGTCTGAACGTAAGCAAAACTTACGGTAGAAAGTTCTGAATGAAGAGGTTAAGCTGAAATAAAGCAGAGGAAGAAGTCACGGGGCTAAGCTGAAATAAGGACACGCTATATTATTCGCGTTTTTCCTTTATCCGCTCTCCTTTACTGTCAACCGTGTATGCAATACATGTGTACAATTTGCCTCCGTCGTGTGGTTGCGGGTTACATCATCCTTTCCTTGTCTTTTTCTTCCAGAGTAGAATCCAAATTTTTTGACAACAATTTTGTGGAGGTATATAGAACAGAGATGGTATTTATAGTGTAGTCGATAGGAATAATGTCTAAGCAATGCTTTCTAGTACTACACCAGTACAATAAAGTTAGTTTACGTTTACGTGCCTATAAGAGCAAAATGTAATTCATATTTTCATATCAACCAAAATTGTCAGACAAGTCAGGTAAATATTGGAGTTTGCCCCAATCAATTCTTCCTAATTGAAAATGGAAGCAAATAGGAAGAAGCTCATGTTCTTAGGTTGCTTCATTTCTACGTGTACTTGTACTGGTGTGTCATATTTTCACAATTTATCCAACCTTGAGCTTAAGACTAAGAGTCAAGTATAAACTAATGTGGAAAGTTTGCACATAGGCACCTTTACAAGAATTTATTGTCAGTTATTAAGTACCTATAGTACGTTAATATATGCTTATTATTTTTATACCTCGAACAAATAGAATGAAGCCCAACAAGTGTTCTTATCCATTCAACCCCACACCAAGCATAATATTAGTCATTCAATTGGCATTGCATCTTAGGTGTTGCAATTTTATACATAGTACAAAACTGAACAATAAAAGCAATATTATTACTATAATATTTATTATCAGATTAGGAGATCTATTATCGTCCTTTAGTTTTCTTTCTACTATATGCATTTTATGCACATCATGATTTTGTTTCAAATTAATTCAGTAGGTGGGTATGTAACAAATACGGATACTGATAGAGACTGGAAAAACTCATTTATATGGAAAATATGAAAAATGGAGAACATAAGTCCGATTTTTTCAATAAATGTACCTTGTTAATCATTTCAGTTTTGTGGAATAGTCAATTTTTAAAGCGGACGTGTGCACCTCTTATGTTTAGATATGTGGAGTAGAGCAGAAGTTATGTGCAAGGGCTTTTGTTCGAAACATCTGAGTGTCTTGAGAAAATTTTGTTGGAAGAGGCTTTTGAAATGGAAAAGTTCTGGTAGAGCTTCTAGGTACTTGACAATAAGGGAGTTCAATTGAAAAGCAAAATAATTCCATCATTCCTTTCAGCGAAACTCTTAGAGATATTAGGACCGGATAGGGAAAATTATATGTACATAGCGTAAACACTTTCAGGCTTAGGCGCCACTACTTTATGCAGTGGAGTTGAAGATGAATCTTCATGAAAGAAATTCGCTTGTACGTATCCGGTAGCCTTTTATCTAAAGTAATGCAATGTTGATACAGGAGACATGGCGAACATAATGCATAACGAATGACTCTCCGACACATTTTTGGCAGGAGAATGGCATGCCACGAAAAAAGCGTTATTATTTATGGCTCCTAGATCAATTCCGACTTGACTCACTCACTCCACGACTTTTTAGTTAGCTATTCGTCTTATTTCTTTCACGGGAAGATGCTTTCCTGTAACAGTGGTTAACCTACATATCCCTCCACTTTTCTTGAAATTTGATCACTCACTCCATATCGAATTCCGCTCATGTAGGAAAAAGTGTTTTATGTTCAACTCCCAACTTTACAAATAACTCTTTCGATTTCCATCTAAAATCATCTTCGAATTTACATAATGTGTACAAATCAACCCAGCATTTTGTATCCCGATGTTTTGTACGCGTGACATTATTATAAACATAAAATATCTATTTTCGACTCAAGAAGAATGCTGGCAAATGCACTTCGTCCAAATACATTTTAGTGGAGCAGCATCAGAGTTGGGTTGAGTGGATACTGATATTGTCAGTTTCATTTATCGATAAATACACAAACGTTATAGTCTGTGCCATAATAATATATAAAATTTTTATTATTACTACATAGATCTAGGAATAGCATGGTTGTTCCATTTACTAGAACCGTAGGGAAATTCATATATTACACATCGTATATAGGCAACTGCTGCAAATACACTTCGAAGTTGTCCTTACTAACTTTAAGCTTTTCCATCGTTATGGACCATTTAACACAAGACATTACCTTATGAAGCATCTACCGCACGATGTAAACGAAAATGAGAGTAGAGGCAGAGAGGCAAAGATTCCCTGTGCTTTCAAGCACACATAAATGTATCAAATGTTGGTACAGATGAGCAGACTACCAGAAACTGGCAAGGACTAGTAGAAAGACATGTGCGTCTAGATCAGATATGTGTGAACAATTGGTCCTATTATACGGCCACCGGCTAAGAGAAATTTTATCAGTATGGTTTATCGCACTGAATCTGATGCAATTTGTCACTTGACAAATTCGAGTGCACTACAATGAACATTAGTCTGTCTCGTATGTATCACTTTCTTTATGCTCTTAATTATTAGGTATATTTACACCTATACCGTATAAAACGACCCATTACAATGAAGCGGAGTCGTAAAAACAATGAGATGATCTGGAACAAAATATGATGAGATCTGTCATGATTTTACTCCAAGCATCCCAAATTGTAGCTGCTACATCTGCACCTGGTCATTCGAATTCCTATGAAAAACCGAAATATCGTAACTACGAATACATAACTGCATAAAACATCTACAGGTACAATTATGTAGAATGAAGATTTGTGTTGAGTCTGAGAATAATACTACAATATTCTCATCCAGCATTTTAAACATATCATGTTCTCGTGCAAAATATGTTTAGTACTTTCACAGCATGCCCAATCAGCTATAATTATTTGACATTCTACACTTTCTACACTCATGTTAGTAACAATGTAACATAGTACAACCCAGTACCTATTAATCGTTCTATTAATATTAGGTAGGTAGGTGAGATTCTTTTTACACAGTAATGAAGTGTATACCAAATTCTTTGAACAATTTTTTAAACATCTTCTTTTTCAACACATTTCGCAAGTTGTTTGAAGCGTTAAGAGTAATTAATCATCTGAACATACTTATGAAGGGTTAAGAAGGTAATAGATCAATATTTCACATGAAGGATCCTCTTAAAAAGTCAAATTTTTTCTGCTTCTGCTACTTAGCTTCTTCTAGTCAGTTAGATCGACGACAATCATGAATCATGATAAATGAGAGATTTTATGAACTCGGGGTCCAATCTGACTCAGCTAGAATAACTGGGCTTATAGGTCGTTACATTTTCTAAGTGCACATAATAGAGACGACAGAGCATCCATTAGTATTTCCGCAGAAGTATGTGTGTAATATGTACTGTAGCGGCCTTTTAGTTTAGTGCATGTACTTTACCAACTTTACTCAACGCTATGCAAATATCTCTGCTAATACAACGCATTACTATTACTGCATTAAGTTACACACGTTTTCACTGTGTCGTTTTTAAGATGGGAATACAGTAAAGACAAAAAAGAAATCCTTTATCCTGTGTCCTATAATAGTGCAGTAGCCAATGCAGTAGGACGACGAAGCAATAAATATATTCTCATGTGAATGATCAGATTTTTCTATCCTTTTATGTAGAAACTTGCTTGAAATATTCCTTGGTAAAACAACATAATTCTCGAGGATTAGGATCAAATGCCTTGTGTAATAAAAGTAGAACAGTACATTGCTTTAACTGTAACTGCAAATGTGTAAAGTGCATTATTTGTACTTGTATGAGAGCGTTAAAGAATTCAGCCGAGTCGAACAGCGCAGAGCCTAGTTAACATTCATGTTCTGCCTACAAGTAAGTCGCGTACAGAACGAGTCGACAATAATACATATGAATACGACGAAGACAAAATAAGAAATGGCAAAAGTTCCAGTTTATTTCGTTAACTCCCTCGTTCTCATCTTTGTCATTCTTTTGGCACTCGTCATACAGTTCTTCTCCGACTATTCACTCAAGACAGCTTCACTCAGCACATTTATCAACTCAACCTGTGTTAGGCAACTCCCTCACAGTCAGTTTGTTTAAAGTCAAGTGGAGGAGTTTCACTTTGTGTCACTCAAGAGCAAAATGCAATGTTCATTGTGAATTCTAGGATGACTTATCTGTAGACTTATCTCTCTCCAGTATAGTTTAGCTTATAAAAATTCATGAGCAAAAATTTTTATGCGTAAAATATTGAAATAAATTCTACTTGCATTCAGTTCGTGAGTTCTTCAATTTACCTATAATAAATACCACTGGGTAATAAAACTCCCATTTACATAGCCAAATAATTCCACTGCTCTGGTTAAGGAATGAGAGATGACAATTTTTCATTTTAGCTTTATTAGCAATGAACTCAACTTCTGTCTTTTCAAGCTTTCTCTTTAATAGTATTCATCTCACAAATCTGTCTCACGTTTTATTTGGCATTATGATGAGGCTTGGTCGCATCAAATACAAATGCCTATGTGTTATACAGATAAACCCTTACTGTTACATATCCATTTCTTGCTGCTTTGCATATTTTTCATAATTAAATGCTATTTTCAAGCATTCCACGCGTCATCAATTACAAAAATTATAGCAATTACCAGTACCCATTTTCTATCTGCTGCCTTTGAGACAATATCTTGAGTAACCTAATGGAAATTCTGCTTATTTGAAAGTGATTAAATAATTTGCAATTTTGCTAATATCAGATTTCTAGTCTGATTGAAATTTAAAATATACCATGATATTTAATATTAGACAGATACGGTAGATACACTTTTCGTGGAAATTGTTCATTCATGTATGCTAGAGAAAGAGGTTTCCACAAACGTTAACATTTTGTGCACTTCATGAGTTATTGTGGTAAAATGTGCTCCTACCGATTCAGATCACAGAAACTCCTGCTGGATTGCACAGAAAAGGTTAGTTAAGACGTTAGCTTAAGATTAAGATATTTGAACCTTTACTGAGCAGAACAGTATGGAACACTGAAAACTCGCAATGAAATGCAGAAGGTACCTATAGTATTTTATCTTAACTTGGGAGAGTAATTACATCTGTATTTATTGCAAGTACTGTCAAATCTTTCGGAAGAATATGAACTGCAGAACATTTTTACTCGTACACTCGTAAAAGGCAAATTGCATTTAACTACTTTGTGCTCAAATTCTTCCTAATGATATGAGATTAACTTACTTGCTTATAATATGACATGTACTTTCTCATAGAATCCCCGAAGGGGTGGTCTAAACCGATTCATTGTGTTCTTTGCTTTGTTTTTATTTCTCCTAAAGCGCTCTCGTCTTTGACTACCTTCAGCTTATTCATACGTTTCCACTTTATTAAAAATAAGCTCTCTGTGCTCTTTTTACTGAAACTTACAAAGAAACTACACATGCAATTATACACTTTGCTTGTTAGCTGCATTAGAGATGTGATACTGATTACTTTGTTTCCCTTAGGACCAAGACCCAGTTCTAACTTTTTCCTTGCACTTTATTCACTTAACCCAGCAAAAGGTCTACTACATGGCATTATGATGAAAAGTTGTAGATTTAAGGCACACTCATACACAGCTACATAAATGAACATCCGCTTCTTTTTACTGCAATTTCAAACTAAGTACATCCATTACAGTTCACAAAACTTCTGAAACTATAGGACTAACTAAATAAATGCCTATAGACACGAATTTGTAAGCCAAAAGCTCTACAAAAAGTAGAGAAATTAAGATTTTAAATTATATTGTTCACTCAGCTTACAATTTTGCATTTTACAAATTTTTGAGACTGAATAATTCATAGTCGTCAAAAAATGTTGGCAATTGATTCGTACTATTAGTAAGCTTCAGAAAGTTTTATTTCAGGTAAAAATGTTTTGAATGTTAATTAGTAGGTTGTAGTAAGTTTTTCTACTGCTTTGACATTGCTGTACTACCATTGCTGTTTTAAGTGATAGTGATGAGGTTAGAATAATTTACGTTGCAAAATCTGAAATCAGTTTGTTTGTTGGTACACACCACTGGTTACGGTGTCGTTCAAAGACATCTCTTTGATGAAAGTATGTAGGTATCCCACTCAGGAAGTTCTACCTCCAAAGGAGAAAGTTACATTGCTTTTCGCTCTGGTTTTATCATACAGCAAACATTTAGCCAAAGATATAAACGAAATGGAATAGGTATACATGGAATAGATACAGTTTTGTGGTTGCGACTCCTTTCCTTTGCCCATGTTCAGTCTGAATGTAAACTCTGAATAATTTATTAATTAGCAGTGGCACATTAACGCTTGTTTGAGTTGGTAACTTGTTTTCTGTAATCTTATAAGTCTGCTTTACATACTGTTCATTCTGTCATCAATACTTCTAACCAAAAACGGAAAGAAGTTAGAAAGCGAATATGCTTATGCCGATGAAATGTCGTTTGTAATGCTCATCAAACAAATTATTTTCGTCTCATCTAGAATCCATTTCACAGGAAATCAGAAGCAGTAGTGCAATCATGTCAGTGTCTTTTGATGTAATATGCATTGGTCAGACTCCTTTCCCATTAAGTGCAATGCACTGCTCTAGAATAAAAGCTTTGCATGAGAATGAGAAGGGACGTTTCAAATAACTGCTAGGTAATATCTCATAAAGAACACCTTTCAACTATACATTATCAGATATTTGATTCTGTCATTGTTATATTATTGGCATTCTAATAATAAACTGACATTAGCAAATAAATACGCTTCTTACTAAATACAAATACCTAGCTAATATATTTTTTACAGTTATATTTAATAGATCGTTTTTACAATGCAGTAGACAATTAAAATTTTGGTTACTATATACTGCTGTCAGCTATTTTCTAATTGATTTTGCATGCTATTGTCTTGATGTGTAGAAATTTAAACAACTTTAGCATTCATAATATTTTTGTATGTATTAGTGTTGCGATACATTGATGCATAACATTAGGTGGATGCAATAATATATTATAATAAACCGGTTAAACACCGTAGTAGCAAAGAAACGAAGGAAATTTTAAGTTTCAAAATAAGATATTGTCTGATCTTACTCGGATTCATTTCTCCTTTTTCAAACACAATGCTTGCAACATTTCTTATTAGGTTATAGGTACAGCTTTTTTAAGTATAAGTAAGTATCAGTGTAATTATCTGTATGGAACATTTCCAAAGAGTATGACGAGTATTATAAAACTTAATATGTTCAAATCATTAATTCATCAGGTAATTTATTCATAAATGATATTACAAACGTGAGAATAATTTTGGTTGCTTGTACTAATACTGCCATAGGAAAATACTTGCCTCTCTCTTGTAAACCAAAGTTTGTGGATAACATTTGCTTACGAAACATGAAAATGCTTCAATAGCAATCCAAAGGGAAATGTATAAATCCATATCTACTTATTACTAGTAGGTAGGACGGCAACACTTTATTATACATTCAGTTTTATATAGCGGTTTCCAGCAATCCAGGATTACTTTGTATTATCTAATTTACACTACCTACTGAAATGTGTTGGGGAAAGTTGTTCTGTCTGAAATGGTAGTAGTAGGGTGCTGAAGCCGAGCTGACTTTGGCATGCATTAGTGTAATCATACTTGTTTACATCGTGAAAATATACCTAGTTTATCAAGGTATACAAATATATACAGGTCTGGTGCAGTACTACATACTTAGATTATTTACTTCGAACAAATGATTAATTCTGCTGCTATATGATATGTAACTCACAGTGTGTAGTCTAGGCAGGGCTGAATCGAATATACGTCTCTGCCAACTAAAATCATCCTATGTAACAGTGTAGTGTAACAAAATCCAAGTTAAATAGTGGATGTACCTATGAGATATTATGTACCTAACCTTATAAAATAATTTATACACAAACATTGTATTTACTAGAAGAGATAAGATGATTACAATGAAACTGTGGTGAAAGCATATTATTTCCCCGAATTAAAGTGAAGCTTAATTATAGGAAACAAATACACCTTAGTTGTTATTAAATTAAGACTGCCAGTATGCTTGCTGTAATTAATATTCATCAAGATAGAAAATCGTTTCTGTTCATTTCATTTTCACTTTACACCTCGAAATTTTTACTCGGGCGGAGCACAGTACTGAATAATCAGCAATGTGAGTTATTGACAGGAAGCTCTGTGTACTACCTATTAAAATTTCTATTTATATCATATAGGAATGATATGTGTGGTACTTGCTAATAAGGGTTCTGCTTTATGTTCTTGCGAGATTCATTAATACTAAGATGAATCTTTTTGGAATCAAGTTTTCACAAATCAGGAGGGAATACGACTTTGTAGCGTTTTAGTAACTTCTCTTCGAACTTACGGGTTCCACATAATATGCAAGTTATATTTAGGTTGGAAAGTCTGGGAAGAAAATTAAATACCTACCGAAGCTAATTTCAATCTTTTTCCAGTCTAGTTCCTCAATTCGTTTCGTTCTTTTACGTTTACTTACTTAATTACCATTTCAATACTGTACTACGAGTGAAGTGTATCGAATTCTCGGTCTCTTTGTATTTAATTAATTTTTTAGAACGCAACATACACCAGAGCTTTCCTGACGATGCTTACAATTCGAATAAGATACTGTAGTCCACCATGTATGAAATTATTGTTCTGTACATTCTGCAGTTTTAGCTGAATTTCAACAAAAGAATTTGCTACAGCCACAGCCGGATTTTTTGCACAAATCTTTTTTCCTGAATTCTCAAGACGCATTTACATTATTAACGAAAAGCATTCTAATATTAATTCTTGTTTCACTCGAATTAGCATTTGAAATGCAAAGGAGACTTTTACTAGCTGCCAGTTTGGCGAGACTCTGTAAATCTTGGATTTAGTAACATAGTTTTATACTCGAAAATACTTAAATGGAAATAATATACAATTAAATGCAATGGTAAGCCGTAAGAACGACAGTGTTAAGGCAATATTATATCGAGCGAATGAAACAAGTCATTAGTTGGCAAACGTTCTAACAGTTAAAAACATTGAAGCGGAAGGGAGACAATGTTAATAATAACCATGAAGTTTTTCCTGCATTATGGAATCACAGCAGTCGAATTTAGGATAAGTGAAAGAGAAAGATAAATGCAAGCGTCAAGTTGTATAAAAAGTTAGCAGTACAGTACAGCCATTCCATTCGGTGAATTTACTAACACCCACACACAATGCACAACATTCTACCATCACATCTTGATCCCATAATAAAAGTAACACTATACATCCATCCCATGTGGAACTAATTCTTTACACATCGCAGTCAATCTGACAGCAGAATTGTGCATCGCATTACATTTCCTTACAGAAAAAAGTATCATTCCCGTCTGCTGTAGTATTCTCAGAATTCTCACCCATTACAAATACAATACAATTTAGATTCACATTTTATCAGTCAGCATTGTTGCAGAATAAAATCTGACTTCAATGGAGAAAGTACAAGTTTTCAAGCATAATGCATCACAGTCTTGATGTTTTTGTAATGAAATTCTATTTCTCTCGACACCAATCTCCGTGTCAATATTATATTCATTCCTTTCATACAGTCATTTCTCTTGGTCAAGCGGCAGTTGAAAAGGAAGTTTAATAGAATTCTTTTGTGTGTGGAATCTGTGTAGAATATCAAATTTTTTATACCCATGCTGTTTAAATGTTTAAGTAGGAAAATGTCTGTGATTTATTCTCGAATTTCCATTACTCATGAAAATTGCATAGGATCTTCTCAAGTTAATATTACAGTACTTACAGTATAAACACTCTTTTTGTTATTATATCAATTAAATGCCAATTTTGCATCGTGACATGCAAAGTAAAGGACATTGTCTGGAAGTTGCACCTCTTATATTTTAGTACTATAATTTATTGCCCAGTAATTTACTACGTGTAATTTGTCAGCAGTAGGCACCTGTGTCAAAAATGTCGCATTATTCATTTACAAATTAGCAAAATCACATATAAACAAACACAAAGAGTAAAGAATTGCATATATCATTTCATTTGATGATGACATTATGACATCCTGTTCGTTTTATTGTTGATGTCAGTTGAATATTACTCTACCTGTCTGGTTTCCATGCTATAGCCATTATAATGATAACAAGAAAGGGTGCGTTCAGTATCCTTACAACGATTTTTGCCCTGCTATTATTGATGTATCTAATATAATATTTCAACTTTCTCCGGTGTAAGTTTCATTTGTGTTTTATATGTCTATAAGTGTTTCAATTACACGTAATACTAAAGTCATAGAATCATAATCTTGATGTAAAACGTAGTTTCTATATGACTTACACATTTACAAGGCACTGCACATCTGCAGTAATTCGCTGTAATATTTTGCAGCATATTTTTCAACTGCTATATGATTATGGCTACAGTAAGAAGAAAATGTCACGCAATAAAACCATTATCAAACAATGGTCAAAACTGTACAGAATTGGCTAACAATAAGTGGCACATGCATATTCATTTCGCACTGGTCTTTAATGTAGTGCAAGCGGAACTTGTAGGTATTTTGCCATGTCGGTCCGTTTTCCAGTTGCATGAGAAAGAATAAAGCCCAATAGTTTCACCTTTGGGCAAAAAGGAGGAGAGATGCTAATGATAATAGTACTTGGCAAACAATTTGCAGTTCATGCAACACTTACTTTATACAGAAAAGACAATGCTTTAATAATATACCTACTCTGATTCAGTTAATTGTTTGTAACCTTGGCTCAGTTCCGGTCACACGTTGAAATACGCTTAATTCATGCAGTAAGATGTATATAGGTGATTACACCCTGCAGTTTACATAGTAAACTTCACTACGACACGGAATGTATTGTTTCGTGTTGTCAGCTATATAATTACGTTGGGCAGTTCGTGATATTGTGTATACCTCGTACATAATATACGAAATAATACTTTTGTACACAGAAAATGCATATATTCATTGTATATAGGCCAACTGGGTACTTTATTGCATCGTTTTCATCGTATAACATTTCTTGTCCCCATAAAACTTTTACAGTTTTGAATGCCTACTGTAAAAGCGTAAGTGTTGAGTTATTTTAAAAATTACATTTCAGCGGAGCCATTTTAAATACTATAAATAATTTTGTTAACAGGGGACAATTAATATTTGTCTGTGCAGAAAACAATCTTGAAGTATTAACGAAGCATTAATTTTAAGGCACTTACGTGTTAACTATGGCCAATTACAAGTACAACTACTACCCCGAGAAAAAGAAAGAGGGTCTTTCGTTATCGAAGCATAATAAATGGGAAATATTCGGAGGTTCGTTACCAGAATGAGAATTGCAATGCTAACGGCGACTACTTAATACGAGGAAGAAAAGCGGGGATTACGTAATAATGCAACAAAGACCAATAGCTTCATTAGTTTTTAGTAAAACATTCTTTAGCATCTGTAAGCACTAAGCACCTTTCATTTGGTAAAAGTAATTTTCGCCATTACCATGAAGAAAGTCGTAATTTCATTGGTGGTAATTAACCTCTCAATGAAAATGCATTGTAGAGTACCATAAAAGCGAAGGAAGGCTGTGTGGCCACAATATCCTGTGCAGTAAAGAAGAAATAAGAGGTGACAGAAAGGCTGTGGAACAGTGATTTGACTGATTATTAGGGTTGTCGCCGGGCGCGTGCAAAAAGGTGGTAATGATAAAGCTTATGGGATTCATGCCAAGGAACCAATTTCTACAGAATGACTGCAGAGCGTAATTAAAATGCGCTGTCTGAATAAGACAAAGAATCGATAGGCCGCATGTTACACGAGACACTTTTTATGAAGACAAATAGACGATTGGAATATTTTTCAAAGCATGAAACATATCTGTATAACATCAGTAAATAAAATACTGATGTTGCTCATACATTTTATAGACATGAATTTCCAATCACCATATATACCTCCTGTCATTATTTTCTATTTATTGTCTTTGCTTTAATGTTCATTGGCACTGTGAGATCCAGAGCGGTGATTACTTTTCTATTTGCCTTCCGTGCAGCTTCCACAAGGAGTATTATTATGAAAAAGACAATCAAGACATGTGTAAATTATTGTATAGCAAAGAGAAACATATATGCAACATAAAATCAGGTATTCAGACAAAACTTAGATAAATGAACACCATTTTAGAGAATAATAGTTCAACTGTGATCTAGATAGGATTGAAAATTGGACACAAGAGAAAGAAAATTAATTTTTAAAGAAAATGACTATGGGAGAAAATAAACCAGGCCAAACACATCAAACTAAAAGCAAAGTAAACGTAGCTAGTACATATACACATGAGGAAATTGGAGAAATGTAGGGCTAGGTTATTTCCTCACTGGGGCAAACACGCTTTGTCTTTCGCTGTGCAATATCTACCTCGCCTTTCTCCTAAACTTACCACAGATACTATCCCTGTCGTATGTAGTACACAGTACACGTACATATGCAGACATATACAAAGAACATGAAAATACATATTATATACCTAGATATTATGTATGTACATAGGTACATGGAAAATATATGTATGATGTAAGTAGTATAACTCGATTCATTCTCCCTAAAGGACACTCTGACCACGGATTTAGTCGTAATAGAGGGAAGTAGGTATTTAGACCGGGTTGATTGTACATAGAAGACATCGTACAGAAATACGAACATATAGGCAATTCCCGTTTATCAAGAACTCCAGAGCGGATAGTCATATACAACTACCCGCATTAAAATGCATGCTAGGTCCGTACACACGTCTAGTATATTTACGTGCCTTTCCCTACGCTACAGACGATGAGTAAAGCTGTGAATGCACAAAAGTAGTTGTACTTTCCCCGCAACACTGCATTCACACAGAAATATTCAGACTCACTTTTATGTGACATGGTCACAATACTAGAAGGTAATTCAGTACTAAAAATAATAGTCATACTACTACTTACTACTGCATGCACTAAAATTACGTACGTACTACAGAATTTACAATATATGGATGGTTTATAAGCGACATATAAAAGTGTACAACTTGAAAGTTAGTAGTGTGTGCACACCTTTCTTTACTGCTCTCATGTATAGGCAATAAGCTGCATTCAAGATAAAATATAAACCTAGACGCACGTAACACATTTTTACAACTTCAAGGTAAAAAGGTAAAACCAAGGAAAATTTAGTCAATGCTGTCGTTAAAATATTAATATAAACTACCAGCTCCTATATCTATAATATACAATCGATTTCTCATGTTCCGACTTGAATTGGGTTTTTATTTTAGTTAATATTAGTACTGTCTCAATTTGAGATTGCCTTATAGACACGTAGTAAATAACAGCAACGAAAAATTAATGATTAATTGAAATAATAATTCTAGTAATAAACATGTAAAGTGTATTATTTGACGTTCTTCTATACGCCCCATGCCCATGTGCAATATGATATGCACGTATAAAAATATTAGTAAGTTGCTACTTCCGTTCTTTGTGTAAATCTACATTTACTTACGTCAACTTACATACTAATGTGCTTTTATATTGTACTCAAAATTTGGCTGTTTTCTTACCACACGAAAACAACAAAAGCTATTTTCGATACACAACTAAACTACTTGACATTGTCAATTAATTGACATAAACTCTTTCGACAATTTACAATGCAATTAAGTTCACCTATCGCATTTACATATACCATCCATTCAGAAATGCAGAAAGTTTAAGATGATTTTATAATAAATATACATTTATATTTCTGTGTAGTGTGTGATTGATAAGAGTTCCGGCGGGCGACATTTCGCAGGTTGTATTTAGAACTTATAAATAGGTCCATTTAGCAAAAACTCTTTTGACATTACATAGAATTAGTCCTTCTCCAGACATATCTATTCGTCATCGTCACTTGTAAGTAGACTAATTAGACTTTACGATTTTTGTGCCATCATCATCGGCCTTAGCCTAGCCTATACTACAAATAAACGACAGCATTATTAGCAGTACCTACAGAGTTGGCACGGTTTTGTTTTTATGCCATGTAAGAACACTGTAAAATTTGCTAGTGGTTTAAGATATTAGAATAGCTAAAGATCAGATTAGATATCTCATTTTGATGCACCAAGCTGAGCATACGTTTCTTTGAGTCTTGAGGGAGAATTAGTTGCAAAAGTCAAGGAATTACTAGCACATTCGTCATTGTGTACTCAGAATGTGTTACAGTGCATTATGTATATGAAAATACATAATTTATTTAGCATGCTTTATAGAACATAACCTAAATGAATAGAGCAGATTACATATGGCAATTTGAAATGGTAGTACTGTAGTTGAATAATATGTACACAAGTTTTTGTTGTATTGACAGTTGCAGTTCAGTGCTAGTGTGTCAATGTGTGTTTGTTTAAATGATAGTAGATACCGGCTTTGTCCTGTTAAGATAGCAATCAAGTTCTCATATTCTAACCTCGTCGCCAAAATGACTGCCCACTAATTCAATGTCTTCTAGCTATTCTGGACGTTTTATCGTCTATTTCGATTCTTGGTAAACATAGGTATGCTAATTTGTTTGTCAATAAAGGCAAACTCGGTTGCGAAAATGCATGCAAATACAGAAATTCTATACCGCAATTTTAGTAAGAATTAGGTTTTCTGGGCGCAACCCTTGTTGTAGGAAACTAAATGATGTCATGGTGCTTTAGATAATGTATGTACTTACTATTGCCCAACAAAGGTATCTACCTACTTACTACTTCAGTACTGTCAATACAGTAGTACGAGTTGTAATAGGGAGAAGGAAGTTTGTTTATATGGTAGAAAGTGCTTCTATTGACTAAAAGTGATGAATGCAAGAAGAAGCTATGAAGAAACACGTGTGTGTGTATATTTGTTGGATGAAAGGCTTAATTTTCTTTGAAACATTACACTGTACATAATATAATAATACACTTAGCTTGTCTTTGACTCAATACAAAGCTTTGAGAATGTGCTTTCAATTTATGCAGCTTATGACGTCGGCAGACGAACTGTGTACCAAGTACCTACGTCATTTGTCGTTGACTTTGCTCTAAGAAAGTAGGTTAACGAGAGTAAGCTTATAAAAGTGAAGAATAACAAAACCAGGTGTATATCTCTCTTTACACTGATAATATAAATACAACAACGAAAGGACTCTTTACATTATTCAATCATTGTAAATAAATTATTATCCACTGAACCGATTTTAGATTCTTTTTGTCACACAAACAGAAACAACGACACACTAAACAACGACACACATAAACACATACATCACACACACGACCATTCATTCATTCATAAACACGATCACCCAAATACAATTTCAGTGTGGGGTATTATAATACCTACGCATAGGATCCAATCGGTTGTATGGAAAGTAAAGTAGTAGAATGGTAAACATGTGTGCATTATTCTTGAGAAAGTTAAAAAATAATCAATGAGCATCATTACCAAGGTGTATACTTACTTTGGTCTATACACACAATAGAAATTTCCCCGAATACAACCATATGCACTCTGAATTTTTCGATACCCATTACCCACGTGCTGTATTGGTGCATTAAACCTTTACGCCCGCAGTTATTCATCAATATCCAGACTCCATGACTCAGAGCAAATTGGATAAGTACATAATCAAATGTTCTATGTATTCGTAATGATCAATTGTATTCGTGGTTCGTGTGTATGATGAACTTTAACTTGGATTTGCCGTACTAGTATGGTATTAGTAATGGAGGAAATAACACACTTAAAGATTGGCATGAATTGGCATTAGAGTGCAAAGCAGGAAATGACTCACCGATAACGTTACTGAATACCTATGTGTACCGATATATTTTTCATTGTATAAATATATGCCTTAACTGCTAGGAGCAAAGTTGACATAGCTAGATTAATAACTAGTAGTACCTAATGAAATAACACAAAGCAATAACATTATCAAAAATCAAAAGAGCACGACTAATGTTTCTATGTTTCAATTTCAAACGTCATTTGCAGAATCAGTAGTTCTAGTTCTATGTATACAAATTTACTTTGGTAATGGAGGTGCAAAATACACAATTACCAAAATGTAAATGCCAATGCAGTACAGTCAAAAACATACAGTACAGTAGTTACTTGCACAAAAGAGCTGTTGGTAATTGGGAACCGGTAAGGTACCTTCATTGTATATTAAGTAGCCCATGTGTAAAATTGTATGGTATTATTAGAGTAAGTAGGAAGGTTATTAGGTTCTAACTGGGCAAGTCTTGTTTGTATGTACCTAAGTAAGTGGAAAAGTAAGGAATATCCATTTGTAGCTGTGCAAATACAAATAGTACTTTGCTACTATTTACTAGGCAGGACAAAACAACTAGTACTCTGTTAATCTGCCGTTCGTTCTCTTCCATAAATATTTTGGCAAGTTTACAAGAAGCCTCTGTGTGTTTGCTACACTATGGAAGTCATTTCTCTTCCTCTCTATGTACTGAGTGAGAGATAATTCGATTGTGAAAGTAATAATGAATAAAATAGCCCGAAGTGAATTTTCTTGTGCGTCTATTTGATATCCGCAGAATTTCCGTGACAGGAGCCGCTACGCTTCAAATCCCGATTTCCCCTGTCTGTGAAATTCTAGATTTTATTAATGATATGCCTGTTCCTCCTCTAATCAACACGAACTGATTGTCTCTTCCAGCTGTACACACACAAGATAAGATGTTATACACTACATGTCATAATATAATGCAACATATTTCCAAAAATGAATACACCTATACCTATACCAATTTGCATATGTAATTTAGTCTCGTCTACAAATATTCTACTAGTAGTTCCTGATATTCTCATGTCAGCCATTAACGAGTCAAGGCAAGACAGAGACCAGCCAGACAAGGAGACAAGACGCCATACGTGAACGTGAATGGCATAATAACAAACGACATTATAAGAAGGTTATTAACTACAACGTGAGTAATGCAGCTTACTGTTTTTGCAGCCCGTGCACAAATTTGAATGTCATGATACTTCCATTAATACTACGTATGAATGCAATTCATTCCACAATTGCAATAATAATGGAATTTTTATTATTTTCATTATACTCCCATACATTTGTGCTTATTATTGTTAGATTAGTATATGTACATAATGTCATCATATAAGTAGCTGCATGGAAAAATAATTTTCTCTAACAGTAATAGCATAATGCTAGAGACAATTACAAACAAGATGGGAGTTTTTTCCTCTGAGAAATCACATTTTTGACAATCATCATAAAAGTTTTGTTCATGCAGGTGTTTCACCTATTACTACATTGACTTGTGTACTACTTGAATGTGGAAAAGTGAATGAAAGAGAGTCAAGGTTTCCTAAGTTTCGTCCAAACACAGATTCTATGATTAATTTAGGTTCGACTGAAGCAGTGCATGTTGACTTTTGTGACTGTGACATTGGGAACAGTGCAAACGTGATGGTAATATGTCATTTCAGAGTAAATTGAAGCGTTGTAGGTATGTAATAATAAATCGGGAGGTCGTTACTAATGTATTCATGTGCTTCAATATATAGGTAGCTAAATATAGCGCGTCGTGTGTGTACTGTACTCATTTATTGGAATAATCGACAATCGACCAGGTAAGTCGTGTCCTCGCAACAACGAGAGAAACTTAGACGGGTATTTAGTGATGGACCCAGATACGATATATACATGTTCTGTTAGAGAATTATTATATTCCATAAAACTTGGGAGTGTGTCAAGCTAAATAATTACATAGAACTTAACCTACCTACTCCTGACATGTTAACGTATATAATATACTCACGTCACGTCACGTTAACGGAGGTGTATCCAATTTATATACAAATTGACATGTGGACATACAAACTTCTTCCACGTACGTCTGAATCTACACGTGCGTAAACGTCTCAAGAGCAAATTTACATTACATGACTTTACCAATATTAATTTTACTTTGGCAAAACATGCTTTGTACTCATAGGTGTATAGTTATATGGTTTTCGTATACTTCATTATGTTGTTCCCGTATGCTGTGTGTTATAATAGCGTGTATCAAGTCTTATCATAATCATGAAGTATTATAAGTTGACATCATGCAACTAACATTCTTTATCTGATTCGTTTATTTGTGTGTTCCAACTTCCCAAAGTTAAATATTAAAAGACATTAGTATCAGTACCAGAATATATAATTCAATGATTGAACCAGGCGATTTTATACAATGAACGTTTCAAAGCAGATTTGACAAGTTATATTAAAATTTATAACGACAATTTTACAAAGGAAAGAACAAACCTAAAAGAGTCATATTTTAATCCGAAGCGGTTGTGGCAATGAAAAATATCTTCTAATGATTTTAACAACTGAAATGTCTGTATAAAATATTTATTAACTTACAAATTTACAGTTGCTAAATAATTGATGCAGATATACAGAGTGGTTTCATTCCCGTTGTAGTTACAGTTACTTTTAGTATTAAATTCATATGTGGTCAAGTCGAAGGCACATCATTTTCTTTTTGAAGCTTGATTTAATCTTTTTTAACCAAAACAGTCAACAGATGCAGGATTCATATGTAATGAATATGTAGTATCTACTACTACCGCAACCGCTTATGTTATGCTCATGTTAAATGTACGGATAGTATGAAAGCATTTTTTCTTATTGCTATTTCAATCAAGGTAATTATGTCCATTTATGAAATATGACCTATATAGGTTGATTTATTTACCGTTTCTAAACCATACGCCCACAACCTGAAAATCTAAAAAATTACTCACTCCGAACAAGTTCAAAGGAATTTTGGAGAAGTGTTCATCCAGAGCGTATAGTAAAAAACCAATCTTGAAGTGTGTGTGTGTAGATGTGGTAAAATTTAACGGGTAGCGCTAGCACCAGCTTCTATTATACCCGTAAAACCTCATGGATTTAAAATAAATCTTGAGAATATTGTATGTAAATGCTGAGTATGTGGAATTGGTGGGTTGAAATGAAAATTTTATTAGCATAATTTATATGATGAGATTCTTTGTGGGTGTGCTGCAATCACTTTTGAAGTCACGAAAAGCAAGCCGAATTTAATCTCGTTCATAATAGAATTCAATCCGGCATGTTCTCCACTTTATCCTTTGCGTTTACATATGGTCGATCTTATTTCCTTAAGTAAAACAAATTCAGGGGAAATCCTAGATCAAAAGAAAATTGAGTGGGGGATAATATACCTCATGAATTTGTGCAGTCTGGCAAGCATGTGCCATATTGCGGTGCTCTACATCATCCGTATCGTTCAATATGGTAAATTGTAAATAAGTCCTTATAGTACCCGTATATCTGCAGTAGTCCAATAAAAATATGGATAAATTCATTGGTGTAAGGTATAAAGACAAGAAAAATTTGAAAGTACAGTATACTAGCTACTTTTATGGGTACAGCTTAAGCCACACCATTGGTTATTACTTATTATGTACATTGTGTAATCGATTTAGAGATTAAATCAACATACTGTTTACCTGTATCATCTGGTTAGAGTTATAATACATTTGCATTAACAAATGACTTACTGCCTTTTTGTTTTCTAGTGTAGAGAAGTACACTATGAAACATGTCACACCATAGTCCACACTATTAACAATATTTTACATATTACATACCATAAACTTGCATTATCTTACATTATACATTATAAAGTTACATTTATCTGACACGCCACCATATGTACTATATTAAATCGTGTGCACACAAACTCGACATACTTAAAATAAAATAATGCCATAATAATAAGCACCTAGTTACATTCATAAAGACGAATTAATAAACGCAAAGTGTAGCAAATTTCTCTCTAAAAAGCTCCAAACAATTTCTCCCTCGTAGAATTTTACATCATATTTTTAGAAAGGAAAGGAATGAGTTAGTAATCTCATCTTCGTAAATGTACCCCAAAATAACATTTCCAGAGTCTAGACATTATTTACACATGAATACCCCTGTAAACCTAATACCACTTACGAGTATTCACTATTAGAAATACGATTGCTATATAGTACGTGTATAGTATATAGGTCTGAGTAGAATGAACTTCTACTTTTATCTCTAAATTAAAAATCATCTACTCTACTAATTTCACACGTAATAGAATGTTGAGTACGACTGTGAAACACATGCCTTTGTGTTCGTACAGACACATGGGTTTTAATGCACTCAATCGCAATCTCCACTGATACGGGTTAATTTCATTTCATTATACGAAAACTTTCACTACGTGATCTATTAGTCCTACTTTATACAGTATTCTGCACAGATATTCTTTAAATCCCCACAGAGTACCTCAGAGTCGCATATATATCCGAAATGTATAGTAAGAACTTATAAGGAATCTACTTTAGTTGGCTAATTGTAAGTAAAAGTCTTTCATCAGTTTATAGCTGCTTTGAATACATCCTTAGCGCAATTAAGATTGCAATCTACTTCCCCTGCTACTATCTAACGTCCTAATTCGAAGGAGGTAATACAGTACAAGGAGTTAACAAGTAGTATGCGAATAACGAAGATGTATAAGATTATACCGATAAAGGTTTGAGCATCATCTTTAGTTAAATAAGCTGAAGATAGGCAATTATTATTTCAATTCATTAAATGAAAATGCTTAAGCAGACCCGTTATCCTTTTTGCATCAAACATTATTCTAGTAACTCTAACTTGCAAGGCTAATGCTGTTTAGTTAGAAGGAGGAAAGGTCATTTCGTTAAAGTCTACAAGCCGAAGGATTTACGTATAACAAAACTGCGGCTGTGTCGCAGTTCCAATCTCTCTGTCTGTACAAAGTCATATTTATCTTTATAGGTATACCATAGACATTTTCACTCTCCCATACTTTACAGTTTACACAATCAGGGTTTGCAGTATAATAGTTCAGCTGATGGTTGGAAAATGTGTGCCAATAGGGAAATAGGGACTATACCTTTGCTGCAGTAATGTACTTTGTTTGTTTGAGTTGTCTCAGACTTTGAGAGCGAAAGCGGCGAACGCTACGTTTCTATAAATGGGGGAGATCGTGTTACTCCGCTACCTTTCTCCTAGCACTTTCTACAATTCAGGTCCATATCATATCTTTAACATTTGTGCAAACACACAAACTCTGGTGGGCTCTTATAGAGTAGAGGGTAGTACACATTAGGTATTCTTCTCATCCACATCCGCAAGTTAAATCCTTGTTGGGAATAGTCTTCCGTGACTAGGATTTATCTTCCCGTTCAACCTATTCTCTCAAGTACTAATGTTGTAGTATTGTATTTCCCAGAATGGGTCTGGAAATTCTGGCTACTAAAATCGGACACCACAGACATATTGAAAGACTAGACGATAATACTACCTTAGGTTATATTTATTTGTAATCGCATAAAACAGTGCCACATTTTCTATTGTACGTTTACTGAATTAAGATTCTTCCCATCTATTATGCAATGTTTCTACAGTACACTGACTGTTTACCGATTTCCGATACACACGAACCAAGGAGGCATGTTCATCTTCATAATGAAGATAGAAAACAGCTGTACTACATATGTTTCACATAAAAACCCATTCAACTAAAATATACCTAAACATACAAAATATATTTTAACACCGGAATCTACAGATAGAGATGTTCTGTAGCTGTTTTCTTTGCGTTATCATTCATAATGAGTAACTGTAGTCGTTGTTGGTTTTCAAACAAATAATTCCGACTTGTAAAAACTGATCTGTATTTCACATCTCAAACCTAAAATATTTATTAGCAAAGAACACCTCTGATAATTTATCCTCATGTGAGTGCGTGGCACGATATTTCTGGATTCGTATTCCGTAGATATGATCTGCGACAGATTTACTATAGTAGTACTAGAACTCTTTAAAATGTAAAGCGTTCACGTAGACAAGACAGAGGATTAACAATATGAACACAATGCAATCTCCATTGTTCGTTCTCATTCTGTGCAGGTCTCATGTATATTATCTAGAATGCCTACCTAAACATACCTAAACTGGGTAATCCCATTGCTCTGTTTATTTGCAGTGCAATAATCTAGCGTTTGTTGTTAACCGTACTGGTATATACTTATACAGAAGATGAGGCTTTAAGCGACACAGAATGTATATATAAATCTAGATTGAACATGAGCTCAATAACAACCAGCGAAATGGATAAAGAGAAATTGATTTTATTTGCTGGATGATGGAATCACATGGGAGAATAGGGAAATAAAATAAAAACCGACGACTTAAAAGAACTCAACACAACTACCTATTTAGTGAAAGTGCTCTTTTACATTATGATAGATAAGATACATTACTGCGATGTGTTGCAGTTATGTTATGGCTATGAGGGTGACCAGGATAAAAGGACTATACACATGTATACTCCTACACACGAGTCGAGGAATGGAACTCATATCGTATAATTGTACAGCATAACCATAGAAATAGATTGTGCACTTTCTTCCATGGGAGCTGTATGGGTCCTTATGCTCCTATCATTACGTCGGTCTGTACACCCACTCTGGACATTCTCAAATACAGACATGAGACATGTGCATGCCTATAATGGGTTACGTGCAAAAAGAATGCCCTTATGTGCGTAGATATGTTTGTCTCACTGACGTTTTCAATTATTAGGGAACATACAGATGGACATGTACGATCAGAGCAAATACTGTTGTCAACGGATTTTCGTCTCAATCTGTTTTAGGAATGGTATGTCGATGGTTTTATTCAATAAATATCTGCACAACTAGCAACGTACAAAACCTATGAATTATTTAGACTCATGTGCACATGAATGGAAATTCTGAATTCAGACTACTGCAAATATAAGTACTCTTAACATACATAGTTAATTGTGCTGTGCACGCATGAAATCCTCATTAGTAATTCAGTGTTGCAACAAAACAAAGATGTACTAATGAGGACTCAGGCAACAAATTACAAATGGTTCAGTTTTTGGTCAGTCCGTATGTGAATATGAAACTGTTGATATGGAAGGAAAATGAAGGTACGTCATGCACAAGCATGTGCAAATATCAGAAATACACGCACTAGGCATTACGCATACTTATATGCGTTATTTTATGAAGTTAAAAGTTTTACATTAAATGCGTAAAATTAATTTGTTTCTTTAGGCATGTATTAGTTCAATAGATATTCCAGAAATAAAACTCGGTTTGTTTCATCCAATCGAAGAAATGTTTTGCTCATTATAAAAAAGTTACCTTCATATTCATCCTTAATGGCATTGAATGCTAGTGTGACAAATCATACAAAATTGCTACTCATATTGTTGCCAATGCCATTAATGATGGCGTTGCCAGAATCGTCGTCTTTGTCATCATCAAATAGAATGGAACGAGAACACTTATAGAAGTTGGAATATTATTCATTATTTTGCTACACTCTAGTGAATGTGGACTTGAGTTCTGAATGAATATAACTCGCATACTAATCACAATCAGTTGGTACAACAAAATGGAATTAGGGAGTGGTGCAAATGTAAAATATACATTTATAAAAGTCGACTTATAATAAATCACTGTATAAGTTATAATCAGATTTAATTCAATTTGATGTTTATTTATCTTCAGCTATTGTTCACTGGAGCGAATGCAGTGTCGTTCAGTTGAGTGTGAACTCGTCATGTGGCAGTTCACAAGTATCAAACTTGATAGCTCCTGACTAAATCATACACAGTATATGTATAATTATATAAGGAAATAATATAATTGCTATGAAATGAAGAAGGGTAGAATGTTCCATATACATGTAAAGTACAAAAAGAGATAAGAGTTCTGCGTAGTAAATTGCAACACAAAGTTGTGGATGCGGATTGCGGAGGGAAAGTTATTTTCTGGGAATACAGGTAACGCCGTGGGTATGTGTGTACAACCTAGAGGTTTTATTGATCAATATTATGACACTAGTACAAGTAGCATCATCGATCATATACATGACATAGTATAGGATTGCGAATTACAAACAACAATTCAATAATATGGTTAAAACTAATGGTCTTCTTGGCTGCAATGCAAACAAAGTACTATATACATCAGGCTTGGCTATAGTAGGTATTCCTTGCAGTGGCACTGTAATCTTAATAATAAAATATTCAGAACATAAATATAACCATAAACCAGAAAGAGAACAACACAGTAAAAGTTTCATTTTCGTTTCAGTCATGCAATATTACATTCGTTGACAAAAGCATCTCATTTCAAAACACTACAAGCTTCGCTTATTTTTCTTTTTGTCTTATTTCTGCAATATTTTAGAGAGAGACCGTAATGATGTCACAGAGTATTCCAGCATTCTTATTTGCAAGTCGTTTGGCTACGGGAAGTGCTTCCTCAGGCTTTCCCCACTTATCTCCACAATTTTCGTAATACTATATCCACGAGAACAAACAACTCTATGGATTTTCCCTGTAGGAAAAAAGTAAAGATTAAATTGGATGCAGCATAGCGAAAAAATTGATACCAGTTCAAGTTACCATCGCAGATATAGTGGAACATCTTATTATGCGTTCGCTTCACTTCTCCGGGGACTTAAAGTAGATCGAACCAAACATCATAATATATGGCAGGAGTTGCAGTTGTAGAGTGCAGTAGTGTCGTAACGTTGTATAGGTATGTACACCGTCTATTCTACTACTACGTACTACTATATTACGATATCCTGCAAAAGTATGTGATGTAATGTAACGTTTGCTTACACAGCACATCTAAAAAAAGTTCCGCGTCATTTGCACAACCTTGCGCAAAAAATGAGCTGTATTAACTGTTGAGCTAATTTGGCGCAACTTTGTCGTAATTTGGCACAAGGTTGTGCAAAAACACACCAAAGTTGAGTAAAATTAGCTCAACAGTTAATACAGCTCATTTTTTGCGCAAGCTTGTGCAAATTCAACTCAAATTTTTTTAGAAGGCCCTGACACAATCCAAAGTCTAACAAAAACAGAAAGGGAGATTTTTATTCTCAGCGTCAACAAACATGTTTTGCACTTTGCACAGACAGAAGACTCACACAGCTCACTCATTTGCTTCAGTTGAGTTGAGACAAGTTGAGTTTTCTTGTACGATTGCATCCAAATGCGCCTTGTACCATCAAAGCATGAGACAAAGGGTCGTTCCGTTTACGAAAGACGAGGTCTAGCCCATTTTTTCATAACTTTAATCTTCGCAACTCCTCGTATCTTATATGTAGTGCTCCAACAACCTACCAAGAGGATATAAATACTAACTTTACCTCTTTTCTTCTAAAGTACGGATCTAATGTCCTCTCTCCTTTTAGCCACACCAAAAACTACAGTACAGTAGTCCGCCTGGCTATGGCTACAGGGAATTGAAACAGAAGACACATACACATACAAATTTAACTTTTGCTAAGAGGTCTATACCGTGGCAGACGATTTGGAAGAGACCCAAATGTACGTTGAGCAAACTAGACCAACATACTACTCGACTATATTACAAAGTAACGAAGGAAATTCCAATTAATCATCGTCCACTACCTACCGACCTTACTACCTGTCTGATTTTACGAGCACAACTTTATGCACTAGACGTATCTTGCAACATTTCCATTTCCTTCTAATACTAGATGCATTATATTCCAGGCAGGAGTGGGCTTAATAAAATATAAGACCTGTATGTTAGCTGCCATACCTATTAATGTTTCTCACACGTTATTTTCACCAAAAATTGAGTTCCTCCGTGTATTACTTCTGTGTGCTAGGCCACCATGAAATATTATGCATCCTAACTACACACGGGTAATAAATATTCTTATAAATCTGCTTACTATTACCCTCTTGTACACAATTATTAACATGAGAATCTTTTAAAAAAGAAACTGGTAAAATGGAATTTTGTTTATGGCTTTGCCGCATCGCCTCTTTTCTTGCTCTAATGGTATGTTTGGGAATGGAAGGACAATATTATTGTTGTAAGTTTCCTCTTGCTGGTTTGGTTCGTGGTAGTGTGGGTTGATTTCAACTGGAAGTTGATGACCCAGTGGCAATAACAGTCAAACGTAATTATAAATCTTCAACTTCCGTATTTTGTGTCACATTTTGCAATTAGTGGATGGTTCGGCAGGGGGATTGTAAAATATGTGTTGATGGTAAACAAAAAGTTGGCTGTAACATTTTGATAGTTTTCCAATTGATATGAATTGCTTTGAGCTGGCTTTGAGGTGGGTTTGTCTTTGAAACACCGGGAGTTTAGTGCAGGCCGCAAAGGTATATTGTTTTAGTAAAACTCACTCAAGCGACATAATACCCAAAGTCCTTAATGGCACTTACAAATAGATTTTTCCTCAACATGATTTATCACATGCTTACATAGTTATCTTTCGCCTTACCTGAAACGATCAGTTGTGTTTCTAAGACCCCCAAAGGATTAATTGATGATCTGAAAACTTGGGGGAGTCACGGACCAAATCCAAAGTTGCAAACGACTACAAAAACAGAAAAGAAACGGAAACTTAAGAAAGTCGGCTTTCGTCCACTTTCTTCAAAAGTCCTAATCTAAATCCCAGTAAAAAGGTTACCTCACATTCCCCAGACTACCCTTTCTTCTTCCCACAACCAGCTGTGAATACGACGCGTGTAATAAACTGGGAAAACACCACTCTTCGCTCCTGTCAGATCTACCACGACATTCTATCGGGCTTGAATTAAATCTTGAGAAATCGAGCCAAATAAATCCGTAGAACCGGATTTTTCCTTTAGCGTTTCACGACGAAATGTGCATTTACCATGGTGTCGTTGTCATTGCCATTGCCTACCCGATTGCATTGTCTACATCTGTGAGACTGTGTGTGCATGGAGAAATGACTTTCACTCTATTGTTATTTAACTCTTATCGGTTTCCATTCCAAGTTGAACGACTGAGCATAAAGGATGGATCCAGGAATCTTTTTTATGTGAGTGTGAATATAAATGTGGAGACGTGACGGGAAGAGACCACTGCATTCTCTGTATACATCCTGTAGATAAAACTATAATACACATGAATATATGCTATTGCATCCAAAGGTAATGTCCGTATCAATCGTTCTTATTGCTTTCAGATTCGCTCTGATCGTTCCCTATTTTGGATGCGAAAAATCTTTTAGCTTTCCAATATAAGTACACCGGTGAAGCGGTGCGTGGGATATTGTAGACAGATGCTTGTCTTACATCCAAACCTGTACTGTGCGCAATAAAATGAATATCATAAACCGTGTAGGCATTTGACTTTGCTGACTTTATAGTTACGATTATTTGTTGGTTTACTAAAATTGATTTGATCTTTCTCTATTCATGAACAACCTGGAAAAACTTTTACCTTTTCTAATATTTGTAGTGCTTTGTGCACGTAAAATCTAACATGTGTGCAGCTGAAAATTTATTCAGATGTTTTCACTTTCCAACGACATGAAAATACTCTTTATCAGATTCTAGATGGAAATGTGCAGAGATATTATATGTATGTACACAAACATAAAACGAAGTTTACACCAGCATATCCCGCATTGCACCTTCAACAAATAATCGTAAGTGTGAGAGCATTTCAATTTATACTCCTACGTGACATTCTCCATCTGAATAGAGATTGTCGGTTTCAAAGAGATCGTGCTAAAGTAAACTGACAACCGAAATTGTATTAGGTGCCCTCATAACTTGTTTATTTTATCATCATTTCATAAGTCACAATTCCTGGAAACTTCACACACGATATAACTCTTCAATGCGGAAATTCTAAACTAGTATACCTAAACTGCTGTCATTTGCTAATAAGGTAGCTTTCAATAATGACTGACGGAGTATAATAATTTGTTCATACACACTTCATAGAAACTTCACACTACACAGTCAAAGTGAATTCAGTTGGTGAAAGTACCAGCGGCAGACGAGACAACGAGAGTCATGGTCATGATCGATAAAAGTTACTCGGCTGATTTCGAGAGATACGAATTAGACTGGATTAAGTTAACAACCAACTTTGTTAAAATTCTAGAATCCTGGATCCGTCTCCAACTGTTTCCATTAAAAGTAGTGTCATTTTATTGTGCGTAGGCAGAGTAGGCACTCAATCAGCTTAGCTGAGTGAGATCCAAATGTATTTGAGACTAGATCGAATATTCCTGTACATATAGGCACTTCAAATGTCACTATATACAGTGAAATGTTGCTAATTCAATAAACATGCAAATACAGCAAACTAACTTAAATTAAATAAACCGCATGTTTACCAAATTAGTCCATAACTGCCTAAAACAAAACCAACTTTTCATGCGTTCTAAAATTTGCCAAACGAAATGCCATGCTTGCACGAAATGCAATGTAACTCTCTGTGACATGAAATGGATAGTACAGTAGAAATCTTTGCATAAGTTAGCTTAAAAAAGATATCCTTAAAGGCAACAACACAAGATATTATTATGTATTTTAGATACACCCACCTTGTCAATATCATATAAAATACCAGTAGATACACTCAATCAATATTCAAACTACTTTGGAACAAATATTTCATTTCAAGTGCAAGTGCTAAGTACTACAAGCACTCACATATATTTCGTTCAGTACTGTATGCACCATACTTTACCTATTACCTAGTTAGAAAAGCCTGCAGTACATCGGCAGGCATCTGTTTCATTAACATGATGACTAAAGGTCTCGAGTCTAGACCGGTATTTGAACAACGCATACTTATAGTGTTACAAATTAATTAGGTATATAATATTAGGTTTATAGCGGGTATCGTTAGGTAGTGTGCGTGTGGAGTATGAAAACATATTGCAGTACATATACTTTGTTTAGCATGCAGTACATACTTAGATGTACAGTATGTGCTGGGTAAAATTAGGTATTGACATTAATGAAAAATCACTCCACCGGAAAAACACAGGACGGGCACAATTCGAGTTTGGTATGTTATTACATGAAAAATTTGTAGCTACAGTGTTATGATTTTGACATAGCAAATCGATTAAGTCTAGACGGAATATTACAACTATATATTGTAAGTACCTAATAAAATATTGGGTACCCATGGATAGATATCAGATATGCATCTATAGTACCTAATTTCTATTGTGTATTGTACTATGTATGTTACCAATTTTCATGTAAGTTGATATAATAATAGAGATAAGAGAAGATGATTAGCTTTCGGTTGAAATTGTAATGGAATTGTGGTAAGAGTGGGTTTCCAAGAATTCGTTTTTTTAGTGATTCTGTTTTATCGTGTCTTGGCTGAAGAACATTTGACAATACAGCTTTGATTGATTGATTGAGAGTGTTTGTGGAGAAGCGGTTAGTGGGTTTCCTTTTATGAAGCAAGAGGAGGACTGTGACTGAGAAACAAATGCATTGATCTCTTGAAACGTACAATAGAAATGGTAGTCTCTCGGAAGACAAGTGTGTAGGAGAAAGAAAGAATGCCAAAAAAGGAAAAGATGAGAAAGGGAATTTCCGTTTCTGTCTTGCCTTGTGACGTGATGAAATAGGTCGCGTTAGTCGTGTGGAGTCACAGTTCGTCGTAGTCGCAGAAGAAGAGCTGTACTGTAACTCTGGCAGTGTATTGCATTTAGTTTTTCTCCCCCAGAAGACCGAGGCCGTGGAGTCGCAATAGATGTACACTGAGAATGTGATGACGACTAGTGTATTACACACAATATACTGAGGATATCATGCGATTCCAGAATCCAGAATGCATTTCACAGGATTTTATGAGTCGCGTTAGTTTCGTCTCGTTGGGCGGGTAGAATCGGCTTGGCTGGTTGGATTGATGTAGAAATTGTACTATTACGAACTGGGGCTGAGAACTGACGGAAAAAACTACTCTGAGTGAATAGAATAAACCAGCGTACAGTACTTACTCCATTACATACAGCTTCACATGGTTTGGTTCATGTAGCTTCCTTTATGTCTCTCATTATATGTTATGTTCCAGTTCTAGTTTTTGTCGGCTCGGCTGTCGTGTTTCCCTTTGTGGAGTGCTCCAGTCACTCGACTTACATTAGAACTAAGTAAACTAAGTAATCCTGGCTTGTCGTACTCATTCTGGTGCAATTTCGCCTTGTCTCCTTGTCCTCACCTTCCATCGACTTTCTTCCCTGCTGGAGATGCTCCTATGCCATACTCATATATTCTCTTGGTTTTTCGTCGTCGATGAAATTTTTGCCAGGTCAAAGAGAAAGATTCTGGTCAGCTATCCTACTTTACTCTGGAGACGTTATTCGCTCTGTTGTCTTATCTCGTCTATTTGCAGAGGATGCGGGACCGTCAGATATTCTACTTGTGTGGATTTGTTAAAAAAACTCTCGTGCTGTACTCTTCGTGTCTCAAATCGAGATATCTTTATCTATCATCTTCACACAGCACACTTTCAACATCTTCCGTATTCTGGAGACGAACTGAGTGCAGGCTTTGATATAATAGCTTCATAGACACTCGTCCCACCACTTACCACTTTTGCGGCAGTGGCAAATCTGCCCGGGAGTCATAAGTAACCAAGTCATTTTGGGTTAAAGCATGTTTGTCTGCTGTCATTCCAATGAAATAAAGATTTTCGTCTACGACTCCCACCAAAAGCAAAATCATATTGTGGTTTTGATATATTGGTAAATATAGGAAATCAAATCTATTTACCTTGTACACACAATCCGGGAGAAATACTTCCAGGGAAAATTCGGGCAATTTTTAAAGTAGCGGAGATCCTATTCAGATATGTCAGGACCCTTCTCAAACTTCAACCCTATGGCTTTAGCGACATACTATCTGAATTTGTAACCATTCGGACAGAATGGTCGAAATTCTCCAATGCCCATTAATCTCCGTCTGGCGGAAAATCTGTCATTCAGATTTTTTGCTGGGACCTTTCCATAGCAATTTTTTATTATCGCGGACTGGTTTGGCTACAACCTAGATATATCTGAAAAGGATTAGAATCCGAAGGAATATTACTGAAGTTTTTTGCGATTTCGACAGACGCGGACGGAAATATCCCTCTCACTTTCGTATGTGTAGGTATATGTATTCAAAAATTAGTCTTGTTGGACTTAGATAAATATTTATTATACTATTTATCAATAAATACTGTAGTACATCACGCATCTTTCAGACGAAGGTATCTCAAAGTACATCTTAATCCACGTCAATTACAGATGTTAGAAAAAATTCTCGGATGTACAGAATGTGTCCCGATATTAAGCAAATAGTCTGGAAGTACCATCATCATCATCATACATAAATGGGAAAGATCGTTTGGAGACAGATTGAATATAATATGTAGGAATAGGATAAGAATATGTAATAGTATATATGTAGGAACTCATACTGCAAATACGGAAATAGGACAGCAAGCTAAACACGTAGAGAAAAACGGAAAGACAAATCAGAACACGTCTTCTGTTAATAGCTTCCTTTCTGTCTCTGCAAATATATATACCTTACGCACACTTCCGTCCATGTACACTTCTACTATACACAGAAGTAAATTGCCCTGGTATTAGGTAATTCAACTTTTACTGGTATAGTACAGCACATCAAGCACAGAAAGTAGTATTATCATCATCATCACTGCATATTGCACTCAAGTAGTCCCATAGTCCCCAGGTCTCCAGTTCTTGTTTGTCCACTAATACGAAGTGAGTGTTCATTCGTCTCTCTCACAATTTCAGACTTAACGAAAGACCGAAAGTTGTGAGTTTTTTAAAATTAATGTAACTTCTCTCCACTTTGAAGCAAAGTGTACTGAAAGTAGCGTGTTGATGTAACACACACCTAAGCTAATAGGAAAAGCAATCTTTTTATTTCTGCTCCTCCTGTGTGCACTATGAAGCGAAGCTCATTACAATTACATTACAAGTCTAACTTACATCAAACAAATGGAAAGAACCAACTTCGTATCAAATAATTCCTTCCCTACATTTATGCACATTTGTAATTTATAACGGTTCTAGGGCAAACATGTATAAACATGTATATACATTAGTAACTTCTTCACTTTCTTCAATGTTTATGTTATGGCTGTATGACTATTTTCAATTTCAACCCATAGAGCATTCATACTACAAAACTACACATTTTAAGCGTATTCCTCACCTACTCTTCTCTCCATTCGTTCGGTTCGCGATAATTACTACTAAAGTAGGTACCCACAGACACTACAATTAATGTTTCAAGTACTTTTTAAAAGATAAATGTAATTACATTAAGCTGAAACCGCAAGTTTGAGAAGTTTTATGATTAAAGATATTAATATCAGTAATTTTAAAAATTGAGATCGTCTACTAAAGGAGAGTAGCAGAAACTTGAAGGAATGTGTAAAATAAAAAATAAAAAATGTTAATATACAAGAATTTTGCTTTCAATGTGCATAAAAATAGTTTCCATGTCCGAAATAACTTCATAGGACGATTACTACTTAGAACTTCATTGTTAAACTACAAAAGTTTTAATTGTTTAGTTAACATTAATATTTCTGCGGTCTTTCCCCTTCTGTTCGAATTATTGGTCCAAAGGCATCTTTGTCTCAGCTTATGTCTATGTGACAAAGAACTGACGAGCTGTAAAATTTTCAAGCAAAGTTGATTACAATTCACATCCTGCCGTAAAGAGATATTTTATGTTTAGACATAGGTCGTAATCGTAAGTCAACTTTATTGAAAGCCTCGTGGAAAACTATAAAGAAGTCGTAAAATCGTTTATTGCGTGTACATATTGGATAGGAACCAATGACATAATTAAAGTGTTTTTTATGCTGGTAAAATTAGGACGCGAGGTTATAATCCATCAGTGCAGTCAAAATGTACGTAGCTTAACTATGTACTGTGTTTGCAGCTTGAATATCCTTGGAGTTGCATACAAACGCCTATTCAATGTACATTGCTTTTCTTATCTCCACATCCAAAACTTTTTCTCAACTTTTGTAATTCGGCAATATATGACCAAACTTCAAATACTCTTGAACTACAAACTTGAAACTACAAACTGCTGCTGTACCGTCGTCCTATATTCGCTCCCTAAACAGTTCAGTGTTCGCTTACAATATAACAGGGCTACAAGGCTATAATATACCTTGTACTTCTGAGTTATGACTTTCCAGAACTTTCCACTGACATTACATACTGTGGACTAAACAAAACAGCATTTGTGTAAACTGTAGCACAAAAATAACCGAAAGTATATTTTTGCACTTAATTAATATGGCCATTTCTCATTACTATGATTTTTTTATTTTTGCAATTAACATTGGATCTGACGATCTGAGATAAGTAATCTTGTCATTTTTAACAGAGCCAGAGTGAGTACTTTCAGTTTCATTGTACTTCCGAAATAAAACAATGTCACATTGCATATGAAAAACATTCTCTGGTGCGCTTTACAATGAATGCAAATACTGCAATGATGAATTAGTGAAAATGATGCCATAAAATTAAAAAGTGTATGGTAAAACAATTAATTTTAATAATTTCTACAGATGAATAGCAATCATTTACGACTTACGATAGTAATAATTTCTTTAACAACTTGAAATGGGTTAATACTTGCATTTTTGACAAAAATAATTTACTTTACTTATATTATGAGACGACCCTATGAAATACGTTGTACATAATTAAGCACTGCACTAAAACCTGAAGAAACTTGTCATATTAACTAGGGTTATTTTACTATTAACACAATGCACTGATTACACAACTACATCATATGTGTAATTTTGTAATGCAAAAATTTTGGATATGTTTCGGTTATGAGGTCACTATGATTGATTGTTGAGAAGATTATTGTGTCGGGGTTAGGGTTTACACAAATGTATGAAAATCTTGTAGCATTTGTGAAAATGTTATTTCTTTGCAGATTTTTTAGAAAGAGTAGTAGAAGCTGGTGCAGCAATTGCTACTTACAAGATGTCGTGCATTGAATACTTCACAATAGTTATTACAGGAGAAGAGGACGTTTAAAGACTTCATTTAAAGAGATTGATAGTACTTACGTGTCACGTCAAGTCACGTTAGACTTGAGAAATCCTTTTCCTTAAAGAACATTGTCAACTCTACATTCGCATATATTTCACTCGCAGTAAGGTTTATTTCTGCTTTGTCTGCTGTAAGCTATGCAGTTTATAGTAGCCATTTACCTTTCTCCATGCAAAACTATACTTATCACAATAAGAAAGTTTCTCATGCATAAAAAGGTGTAGGTATAGAAAAGCCCTCTAAATGCATTCATGAATGTGTATTTATGGCTTACGTTTCAAAGTGGATTGCAAAATGCATTGTAGCGAACAAATCCTAATTCCTATTACCAGTCGAGTACTCGGTATATTTGTTCTGCGTCGATTCGGATGGAACAACCGATTCTTTTGTGCTCAGCGTAAAGAAAAGTCTAAAATTTCCAAGAAGGACACATAAAGACCCTCTACTACAATATACCTCCATTCTTCTTATTCTCTCCATTCCTAATACACTACTACTACTCTAATTACGTGTGTGAGTATAAGTTGTATCAACTACATATCCCGTATAGAATTTTCTTCTTCAGGTTGTTTTCCTTCTGGCTCAAAGTTCTCCAAAGTCGTTGTTTACCTCTGCCCTTACGTCAATAATAGGTAATATGCTTTCACTGTTTTCTCTCAGTTTTCATACTAATGTAAATAAACATGCTTGTGGAAAGTCTACTTTACTAACAAATGATAAATTAGTTGACTCTAGGCTTACTGTTATGAGATTTGACTTGGATCTCATAATAGCTTAATGTTTCTGTTTATTCTGGATACGACACAAATAAATGGAACCATGTCGCATGTCACATGTGATACAATTAAGTTTCGACAACATTCAAGAAACGAGTGAATGCTGTTGTTGGAAATATTGACAGACGACTTATTTCAGTCTTTTTACGAATGATGTAATGTCAATGTAGCGTATAGAGCGGCTGAGTATTATGATTTGGTCTACAAGGGGTAAGAGTAAACATTGACTAAAAGCATCCAATGAATTTGCCATAAAAACTGTATTGTCGGATCCGAACTGTGCAAGTCTATAGAGTGAATTCATTATTTATTCTCTGGTCCCAGGCTGATCTGGAAATTCTACTTGCAACTTAAAACCACTGTTGCAGAAATACGGAGAGTATGGCTCATGATAAGTAGAATAACATTACGGGAGTATATACTTTTTCTGTGTACATGTACTATTAACTTGTTTGTACTGTACTCAATTTCTATCTCTCTATTTCTAAGTCTCTTCTGCCTGTGGCAAATAAATTATTTTGTTTGTACTCAGCAAACATGTATACTTACAAATCAGTTGGCCGTATCAAGTACACCATAATTATGCCATGGATTATAGTAACTGTACTCCATCTTTATTTATACTTAGGTCCAATTTAAATACAATATTGTAATATTTATGTAGATAATATATTGCATTTCTTGATGAAATAAAACATTGTGAAGAATGTCAGTTCTTCTAGGTTCAACAATAACAAAGAAAGAAAAGAGTAAGAAAGTTGAAATTAGTTCCCAAGAAGTTAGTTAACTGATTTAATACTGTTGATACACTTTTGTTATAAAAGTCAAGGCACACTTATCACTACGGCGTACGACATACATGCGTGCAAATTACCTGTTTACACACTTTGGTGTTTGTTTCTTAAGAATAATAAACCATTGCAAAACGGTTGTAATAAAGTAGCATAAGATACACATCTATCTATCTATATGTTATCGAACAATTGTTTACTGTTGTCAACTGATTTGCCAACTGATTTGTCAAAAGAGTTGACTACTATTATTTGTGTTCAACAGTTTGGACAAAGGTTGAACAAATTAAGTTAAATCGTTGCTATGAATGATAGACAGACAGACAGACACAGAACGTACCTATAAAGTAGCTTCCGGTACTAAATAGTATTAAATGTCACCGGTTGACTCCATTTTCTAGGCAATATTGTGACCCAGAGATCACGTATGAGAAGTTTGAACTAATTGTGTTAAGCTTTTCGTGAGTTATAGTGGTCACAGATCGAACAGACGTAGATACCATTCTTACAAAGTAGCTTACGCTACTCAATAATAACAAGAATTTATCGTGTCAAGTTTTGCGCAATGTTCCATAATATTTCCACCAACTTACGCATTATAAGTTAACGTATTAAATAACACTCTATATAGGCTTATTTACAACTTACTATACGAATCCAGCCCAAATTTCAGTACAAGTACAGTTATCTAGTACTTTACTGTACTGTATATTACTGCTGTGTATACGTATGTAGTTGTATAGTTGCATTTATTCGCTATCACATTTCTCCAGTTTTCTTTGTTGACTTTTTTCTTATATCTACACGAATTTAGAATTTAGAACAAGTGAACCGTACGGTTCCTAAAAGCCTGACACAATTTCGTGAAGCATTTAAGTGAGTTTTGAACTATAATGCGAAAGTGGGAAATGGCTCAGGAATTTAATTCACTTTCTGGTTGTAAGCCAAACCTTTTTGTTATCACAACTGTGCAGAATACCTGAAGCGCAAAGGTAATAAACGTTAAGGTAGCAATTCACGACCACTTATATATCTTCTGTATTCATACTACACACTTCCAAACTGTGGAAGTTAACACAATTTATTAATTGTAATATCGCTACGGAATACACAGTTGTTATTTTTAAACTTTTTTGTACTGCTACATTTTAAACATACTACATTTTTTATGATGTGTCTGTGTTTGGTATGTTGCGTTTATGTCCATACACTCTGAAATAAAGACATTGCTGCCATGCTGTTAAGAGAAAATAACAAAAGCATGAAAGTTACATAAATTACATTCTGTTATCCCCCAACCCATTATGCGGCTATTGTTGGTTTTGTTGGTATTGAACTTTCAAAAGTGGAAGTACCTCAGTAAAATGTAATGCACATTGCCTGTTTAATTTGTAGAATGTCTCAGTAGAACAATTGCACGAGTATTTTGAGTATTGTAGAAAAAGCCAGTAAAATGTAAAAGTTACGGCGAATTGACTGAATGTCTTTTTTAATTCTTACAAGAGATATAAATTCAAAATTATTGCCACTTGGATGGAGTAGAAAACTTCACCAAAATAAGTTGTGTACAAAGAAAGCAATATCCACCAATGCAGGGGTGTTTTGCATGCTTACATAATATGTCGTGCTTGTGCAGTTGGTTGAGTGCTGTTTTCTTTATGAGTACTATTCTTTGTGTTGTAATGTTTGTAATTTATATTTTTCTAGGTCGTTTCAACTCATGGAACAATGAAAGCCATCTATAAACTTGGACGAAAATAATGTAGCATCATACAAAGAAAAAGAACAAAAATATCCATACTGCATCATAATTTACTGGAACACAGACAAGTTTGCCTGTTTGGGTTGTTTGCCCCAGTAATTTTCCATTGTGGCTGAAATCTACCTCACAAAAGAGAAACAAGGAGGACAATGAAAAACTGAAACAGATACAACTTTGTTGTTGAATGCAGACACGACCCGATGTCAACAGATTCTTTTGTCGATACTTTCTAAAGAATAATCCCACCTGGAAGCACACAAAGAGCCGATTTTGATTGAAAATTCATGGAAATGGCTTCCAGCAGAAGCTGAGGTGCATTTGATTGCATCCGTCCCAGTCCCAGTACAGTGTAAGGGAAAAACTCACCATCATCGCACTGGGAAAATCTTATGATTCAAAAAGTACTCCGTGACTTTCTTCCGGAGATGAGTTTTGCTTCATGATGTACAAAACGTTCATCGTTGGAGAAAATGAGACAATTCTTGGCTTAATGTAATGGCTACACCACCGAGGAAATAAGGAAGACAAATTCAAATATCTTGTGTAATTGACTTTCTCTGAGTTAAGAAAATAAAACTTCCCTTCAAAATATTCACTACCAATCTTCATTACACGTGGATACGAAAATCCAGTTTTTGTGGTACAATGGTTATGAATATTGCCTTGCTAAAAACGGAAACTACGTACTTACTACACTACATAAATCCTAGAATGCAGTGGTTAATGGTCATTCAGGATTATCATTAAGCCGAAAACCCTAAACACGTAAACGTTTTATTGTTCTTCATAACGTACGTACAATTTTTACACTATTTTCTTTTTACAGTAGCAGTAACATACTTTACTTTACGCTTATACCAGATCATCTGTCAAAGCAATAAAATAATGCTATCAAGTTGACCCTACAATTGCATCATGTATCAGCCTCGAAAAGCAAAGTAAACTGATCTATTACAATCTCTCATTGAGAAACAGATCGATTTTTTTTAACAAACTTGGTTTATGATAATGATAAAGGACGGATCAGTTCAATTTGGTTAAAGATATTTACAGCGTTTTAATATATTCCTGCCCATAAATTATATTGTAGATACAGATAACCAAACTACGCTAAGGTTAATTACACGCTGCTATACAGCTTATCTTTTACTTTAGCTTTTTTGTTTTACAAACTAACAAAGTTTGTTGATTACATGAATGGACATCTTTAGGGATATTCACACTGGTAGAAACAGAGTATGTGCGAAATATGTACTTTTCGGTACTTAAGAGCGGTTTGCAAATGAGTATTAGGGCTGTTTCGTACACGAAGCAACTACGCAATTATAAAGTCTTGTAGTCTGGATAATGATCCCACGCCATGAACTTGACGGTTTAAAACTTTGTAAGCATATAGCGGATGAGACAAAATAAACTGAAAAAATGAGTTCAAAGACTTGTAGTACATGTGGACCGACAAAGAGCATGTAACTTCAAAGATAAATGTTATACTTCATTGTACTCATTGTAGTTTTTAGCTTTGTGTGTGTAGAATAAAAGAAGCCAGACATTTGAGTTGAACGCAACACGCTTTACTTGTTCTTATTCAGGATTCCTCCGTCACACAATGTCTGTGCTACTTCAGGTACTATAAAGATAAAGTAGTAGAATCATAAGCTTTTGTAAGGTTAGATATTTTATGAACTTAACATTTACTAAATTGCTATTTTTATGCTTGTCTAAATAAAGAGAGCAGAGAGAGAGAGAAAGAGAGCAATGATAGTCGTACTGTAATAGTAGAAGGAGTTTATGTAGAAGCAGGGAATGCACTTCCTTCCTTGGCAAAAGTCATAAGTTTTGTTGGTGGTATGTCAGGTCCGGTAGTTGCTATGTTTCTACTCTGACGCTTTTCGTCAAGGAAATGTATTTACCTAGGCAGTTCCAGTTCCAGCGAAATGTTGGACTTGAAATTTCTACTCTGACGCTTTTCGTCAAGGAAATGTATTTACCTAGGCAGTTCCAGTTCCAGCGAAATGTTGGACTGTTGAGTATGTGGAAACTGGAGGCAACGAGGCATCCAAGTGAAAGTGTAAAAAGTGAAAGTTATGCGAATGAAAGCTAAAGCTGGCTTTCTTTGGCTTACTTTACGGCGTAGTTTAAGTTAACACGGAAGAAAAGTTCACGTAACTTATATATGAACGGCACTCACTTTACTTTGAAGCTCTCTTTGAGTTCAACTGCATCTTTCATGCTAAATGTTCGTGTGAGCAAGAGTCGTTGAAAGAGCAACGTGGAAAGTATGCTTATTTGATCTTAGAAAATGTATTTTTGCCTCCAAGATATCTCTTCGCAGTACAACTTTATTTTTCCTCCCCTTCTTTATGCCCATCAAATTTTCCATTTATGAGTAAGGTTAAACTTGATTTAAGCATTGTACTTACTTCACTATGATTATTATCAGCTTACGTTTATACTCTTACGTAGACTTCTTAGGGAATCTTCTGTTTGCCAAAGATATATCTGTAACACACACACAGTCCCTGTATCATAATGTATGAGAATTTTCATCTAATGTTCATTTACAATTTATCCTCAGCTTTGTATAAATTGTATATAAACGAAAGTTACGAAATTTCATAAATGCAGCCAAGTTAAGCTCGCTAATAGACTTCTTTGATGCTTCTGCAAGGAACATGCACTTACGCTTCGCGCCTATAAATACTTATACTTCATAGTATAAGGGATTATAAAACTAATAACATAATTTTAACATTATGTGCTCAGTGTATTAAGTAGAAAAACGAAAGTAGAACGCTTCATTCTTATTTTTGATGATTGTGGGCCATGTGCCATGTGCGTCCCACTACCTACCCAATCTCAATTTGGTGCCTAGAATTATCTGATACGGCAGGAAGTGGATCATAAAATTAATAGAATCTAGCCTCATCAAATAATCCAAAACTTTAAATTATTATAACCTCAATCTTACAAAATGTACTTACGTAGGCACTCCCAGACACACAACTTTGTCCATAAAATATTTTCATATTTTCAATTAAAATTAAGATCTTGAGTAAAAGTTTTTCTACTATGCAGGTACCGACTACCGACCCTACCTTTGTATTTTGTTTTCCATTTCTATACAATATTTGTACAATAGTATTATGTGCACATCTGAAAGACAAGGTTTGCTTTCTTTCTTTTCCTTTGAAATCATTACAATACGTTGCGTACTGTGAGTAAACGAATATTATGAGATTCTGAAGGCCTTTGTCGAAAAGGTGCGGTTCTGAAGTTGTAGCGTAGGCAAATGTTTGTTTTTCGTTGCTGAAATCAAGATTTGATACATATGAAAAACTTTCCCAGTTGTTGGTCATAAATTTCATGGCAAATTTTAGCTATGTACTACAGTATGCATGTCATTGGCAGAAACAAATTCTATAAATTAAATCGAGTCTAACAATGCTTGCTACAAAACAATTCCTTGAATTGTTCTAGAGACTGAATTTATAAAAGGTCTCAGCATGGCGTTGGATTGCTATGTTCCAAACAGTATTATGCCAGAGGAAAATAAAACAGTCTGAAAATGAATCGGACTGCTGGATGCTCCTTTGAGAGTAAACTAACTCTTAATAGAATTAAGGAATTAATGAAAAAGTGCAAAACTTGTCTAAAAATACGGCCAGTTAAATATTTACCTTGCAGATTAATGTGTAATGCAATAAGAGTTAGAAGGAGCTGAGCAAACTGACATTATTATTCATGGAACTAATTTTTTTCATAGTTAAACTTATTTTTAGAGTTGGGTTTAGACTTCTGGTAGTAAGTATAAAGCTTCATGCATTTGGTATGTATTACCTGTCACTGTCAAAACCAGTTATAGTGCAGTACATGCCAATTGCATAAAGAAGGAAATTCTAGCTGTGCATATGCCTAATCCAAGTTAAGTCACGAGTTGCGACAGGAATACTACATGACATATTAATAAAATATGTCTAGTCTTTGTCAGGAATAGTGCCATTATGTCGGCTAGCAAGGAAATGGTGATGGCTGCTAAAGAAAAGGTTGCGATTTGAGAGAGAGAGAGAATGAATGAATTATTGATGTGATTTTAGTAACTATGTTTCAATTCAAGGGGTTGTGCAAATAATAGTATTTATATAAATACACGCAATACCAACATATAAAGCTAGTGATGATTCATGGGAAAATTTATTCAGTAATAGAATCACCACGTTTTTCTCCACCCAGGTAGTGCTATAATAATGCAAATCGAATCATTCGTGCGTAGGTATTTAAATTATAGGGACCGAGTCAAAGTATATACACTGTGTACAATCTTATTATTCAATCCCAGTCACAGTTAAATTAGATCAATTCTTCCCTTACCGGATTAACTTTTTATATAAAATCCTATACCGTTAAAAGTTTAAGTTTTCAAGAATCTCGCACGGGAAAAATATTAGTTTATTCAAAAGGTATTGCTGTACATACATTTTTACCAATTCGTTCGGCAAACTTTTTGCAAGTTAAACTAGTTCATGAGGACAATTTAATTGGAAGTTCGTGTGTATACAGAACGGATGCAACATGATGCTTTTGTAAGTCAATATAGAAATAAGAGGTAAAAGATAGTTGTATTGTATTCTGTTAATGATGTATTGATTTTTGACTGATAGGCTAAGGAGTTGAAATAATGGAAGCATTTGTGATTCTCCCGATTCTCCTAGCTTCGTGTGCTCTTCTGCCTATTTTGGGACCTGTGGTAGCTCAACAGATTTTGTACGCTGATAGACCTCCATTAAGGTAAGTTTCTTCTTCATCAAATCAATGGCAATGCTTAATGATTAGTACAACGAAGTATAGGTACCGAAACATTTAGTTTCACAATGCCATTCATAAGCCTGCAGCAGTGTAATATATTACTTACGAAATGTTCCTTTAACGTTCAAAATTATGTTCGTGACATTTTTATTGTCACAGGAGAGACATATTTTCTTCACATTCTATTCTATGCACTTACTCATTTCCATAGACCCCACCAAGAAGGCTCTCAGCTCTGTGATACATTGTTTTGTGGACATATTTTATTTGTATGCACACTTAAAGACATCATTCATATTTTGGTAGAGAAATTACATGCACATCCTCTAGATCCATTAATACCCGTGGTACATTTGTGTAGGATTATTTGTCTGGGTTGACATAATTTTATATTCACAAAAAGTTTTTATCTCTTTGTGCATCATTTGTGGTGGTGCATTATTATGGCTATATGGAAGTACAAGCATTTTTTCTTTTTGTTATGTAATCATAATCATAGTATGGCATAGTTTTAAAACGGAGGAGGTTGCACTAAACCCTACTGGAGGGTAAGTGAGTTTCACAATTGTGTACTTTTCCAGTAGTTTCCATATTATTTTTAGACATGGCGAAACAAAATTGGTGCAGTTAGTTAAGTTCAGGTGTTCCATATCCTTCCATGTGTACTCAGTAACTTATTGTTAGAGGTAGATTGGTAGTTTCGTTTATACTAGTTGCTCTGCCCTGCAATATTATTAGAATATACATCTGAGGCATTTTCCTTCTGTGCTGTGTGGAGTTAAGTTCAAATCTAATATGCATTGCATTACAGAGAAAAGTATTACTTATGTATGTAGTTTTATATAGAAGGAATTCCCCCGAGGAGACTGCGGGTGCATGGACATAATTTGAAACAGTCGAAGTCGAACAGGAGTAGTATTGTAGAAGGAGGTAATTTGAGAGCTGAATGCTTTTACCATTTACTGTGATAAGACTAACAATTTAACAAGACCTGTCGTTCAATCTTATGATACGAAACCTTAGTGCATTCTATTCTTGTCATTCCATTTTGTCAGATGAACTGATTGTGCCTTTCAATTATTCATGCAAGAGTGAAAAAGATAGAGAACACGTGTTCTACTAGAATTGTATGCAAAATAAACCTATTGACATCTCATCGGGTTGTACAGATACCAAAATAGATTTATAGTTTCACCTATATCAAAACTAGATAGACAATTTTCATACAATAGATACAGCTATACAAAATAAATCGTTTATATAGTATCAACTACTACTGCTATCATTAAGACATTAGCATGCTTTACCTATACATCAGGTAGGCTTACAAAATTGAAATTAGGCTTAAAAATGTAGATTATGACAACTAGGAAAAAACGTTGCGTTGTATGGACATTATGGTGCATTTATTATGGAATGATAAGTACATTATTAACATTATTATAGCAATGGCACAGTTTCAAGTATGGAACAAATTAGCGCGTGTACCTAATGCATGAAAATATTTGTACACTGCACAACATTAGGAGCTCATGGCTTTCCCTCTAAGGACAAAGGGAGCTGCTTGTCTTTTTCACTCGGACCCGTGAAGTGATGCAGCCCTAGAGTTGTAGCACATTCTGTGGAAGTAGAAGTTAAATCCTCAGACTAAAGTTTCTTGGGTTTGAAATTCGAAATGAACCATAGCTGAGGGCTAGCGTGTGCTTACTGTGTGTAGAAGTTTGAAATTTCGTTGCCGTCATTCACCGTTCAGCGAAGGCTGGTGGCGGAAATAGGTGTAAAGTGAAAGGCCAGGCGGAAAACACATAGCAAAGTGGTAGGAAGCTAGCAGGTTTAAGTTGACTAATGTAAGTGAAGTTGGTTTCAATATTTATGTTTTAATATTTCATGAGTTAGCTCAACTTACAAAGCACACGAGTCCAAGTCTCATAGCTGTATATGCCGCCAAAGGGTACTACATATAAAATGTGTAGAGTGTAAACTGTATAGAGAATGCAATGGAAGAAAACGAAGTAGTATGGACGATACAATGGAGAATAGAATAAAAGCACATCGTTTCGTATCCTTAGTACAGATACATATAATAATATTATATGGACATATTATGGATTATTTTCGGTTCCCTGTGTGTGTTTGTGTGTCGTGTTTCTCTTGTATTATATCCATCCATGCTGGAAAATATGCAGATACAGAAAATCTGCAGTCGTTACTCCTGAGGCTAGTATTAAATCACATTATTCAATCTTTAAATCATTTTACGTATAGGTATCCTTACATTCTAAAGGAACAATAATATTAGAATTTTATTAGAAATGCAGGCATCCAGCTATTTTCTAATGGCTCTTACGATTCCTCCTTCATATTCATAATATGTAATGTTTACAAAATGCAATGGCAGTAGCATATAAAAACAGCATTCAGAAAAGAGAATACAAAACAAAAACGAGACTGCTTTGCAAAATGTGCTGATAAATATTTACAACTGTGTATTTACATTTACAGACAGGGAAATGCATATAAGTTAAGTACGTTTTTATGCTTATCATATTATTGTAACTGTAAGTGTGTCGAGTGTAGCCGCTGGAATTGTAGGAACACCTCCTCCTCCTCTTCTGGTATCTGTTGACTTATTATTTGGCAAGATAGAAAAGTATTCTTAAGAGAAATGTGTTGGAGCAACTGTAGTGCACTTGGCTGGATTTCTTGTGCCATGCGGGGCAACAGGAGTGTGGGATGTGTTTGATAATATTATACAAATGCAATAATATGGAGCATAATGTGTGTATATTATTTTGGATTGTGTATAATAAGTTTTAATGATATGGTGTGGTTACTTATACTTAAAGAAGACATTAACACTGCAATCTACACGTACATCATATTTATATAGCCCTTATATAGTAAATAAAATATTATAGAATACAATGTTGCCTTTGCTTAAATCTTACGCATCCTTGTTAAGTACGATATATCAGACTTATGTCATGTCGTATGTTGGAATTATATTTGCAGTCTCAGTTCTGACTGGAGTGAAAAGGTTGCCTTGGACCATCTGCTCAGCAAAGATAGATATGATAGAAGACTACTCCCTCCGAGTTTGGGTAAGTTTTACTCTCTCCTCTGTAATATTGCACCATTCCTGGAACATACAATGCTTATGCTAACATTATTGTTGGGGGAATTACATACATACCATGCACACCACGACTATAGGATTATTCATGTGAAATGTATACAGCAATATTGAAGTAGATAAACAGATGCTGTGAAGGTACTTCCATTGTCAGGTTTCACAAAATGTTTTGTCATGTTTCTTTTCTCTGCAAAAGAGTATCTCTCCTATGATATAATTTATACTTCATCCTGTATGCAAAACTTGAATGTTCATCTTTCATCGGGGTATTAAATTATGTATTGTCTATTGGGCTTCATTCGCTATACTCTCTCAGCAACAAACCACTTCAAAAATTTACAGCTTCACAACGAAGGTATCCAGAAATACATAAATTATGAGTTCAACTGTTGGCAAATAGTTAATTGAATGTTCGCACCAATGCTCACATTCAGTCGTGTCTTTCCCATATTTCCTTTTCTAAAATCACTAGCAACTCTCTGAAATTGCACCCAAGCCTTTGAAACACTGAAATCAGTGCATATACTTAGTATAGTGTTAATTCAAAGTGTACAAAGTCAGTAAAATTCTTAGTAATTTATAATTAGTAGCACGTATATTCGTATATTACAAATATTATTCTCATTCTCCTGAAACAGATGCTAAAGCTATTGGAATATATGTACTTATTAAATTTTACGTGCCTTTGTTTTACCTAAGTATATGTACCTATATACAAATAATCTACCATAGTTGTATAAATACCACCGTGGTGAAGGAATAAACGCTCTTGGCTCAATTTCCATCTGTGAAGTGCAGAACCTACAAATGGCTTTGTTTTCTTGTTTTCGTAGAGGAGCTGTCGGTTAATGTGAGTGTGCTGCTTTTGACTCTTGCTTCTCCGGACGAATCTTCTTTGGTAAGTACCACTACAAACTGTATACACGTGTATAATGTATTTGTTGTTTGTATATACTCTATCGTATATAACATCTTCCAAAGATACCTTTTTGCAATAACGAGAGCATCTGTCTATATAAAAGGGAAAATTAACAAATTTATGTATCATTTTATGAAAGTAAAAGTATTTTATTTATCAAAAGTTCGTGCATTCACATCTTCACACATTTTCCTTTCATGTGCACGTCTCGTACACACAGTAGTGTCTAAATAACTTGGTATTTTCGTAAAGCTATATGGACTTATGTAAGTATTGACTTCAACTTGGCTTGTGAACAGCGTATGAATAATATATCGTAAAATGTGAAATGGCGACAATTTATTGGACTATCACCCCGTTACTAACTCCATTTATGAGTTTTTGTAAATGCCTGCTTGTGTTGTTGTATTATATGTACACATGTACCAGGGCATGGTGTGTCGTGTGTACAAGGTTGTTCTGCAATGAAATGAGATGGGATGGTAAACGGTGGTGGTGGTGGCTCTACAGTTGATACGTATTTATTATGGAACCAAGAGCTGTGTTTACTTTCGATTTCTTTCGTGTTCACTCTTCCTCGCAATGGAGTCACATGCATATAGTGGCATTAGATTCGCCAGCAGAATACATTCATGCAGTACTATAGTACACTAGAAAGAATCTCTATTGAAAACGTAACCAACCGTTGTGAGACTACTAGACACAAAAATAGCGTTGTATGTAGCTACGAAGCTTTTACCATGCATACCATAAGGGAATGAATGTATTATATAGATATTACATATCCACACTGCGCAGACAGAACAGGGATACAAAATAAGCCCTATGTGTGCAACATGAAAAACTCATTTCAGTGTGTAAAAGTACAAAAATACTTAATCCCCAAAGACTCCTTGAGTTGCATCGCAATTGCATCATCGTATCCATCCGAATCTATAAATGTGAAGAGTGCTTTCGGTAAGTTTAGGGCAGAATGATTTGTAACTCTTGTAATTTCCTCTTTCTTGATGTTTCTAAGGCAGAGAGAGCTTGCAGTACTTAATCAATTCGAATAGTACTCCACTACCGTACTAAATAACCCACTGTGACTTTCTTGTCGCTTCTACCCCATGTTTCCTGTCTAATTCATCATTGACTACTGCCTTAGTCGGAAATGTACATTTCTAAAGAGCTGTTCATTCGCTTAAAAAATAAATTCACCCAATACGAAAAGATTTTTCTACGCTTTAGGCAGAATGGCAGAAATCTCCACACACGAGGTACTTAACAACCTCAGGTATGCACGATTTGCTTTTTAGTAGACATACATTCTTGTACCATGTTTATTAACACGGTGCAAGAAAAGAAAAAACTACAAAGGCACGAGTCTTTTGATTTTACACCTATAGTAGTATGTATAGGATATACAGTTAATCACTGAAGCATAATGTTATACTCACGATTTGTACAAGGTAGTAGTAGTAGTAGTAGTACTATGCCTACTTGAATCCGGTAATACCACACAGGAATTCTGTAACCGTACATTACATGGCATACTTTCTCCGAGTTACTTTCATTCTATTGTATTCTTATTTGGTTCATTACGTTATATGTAGTCATAACATAACTCGCAATAGTAGAGGAGACTAATACGAGACTAGAGACCACAATACAAAGCACAATGAAGTGTTTAATAGGTTTGCAAGAAACCAAAAATTCTAAAGCATCAGCAGATTGCTAATAGGGACAATAACACACGAAATACAAAACCGTTATTCCATTGCCAGATCAAAAATATAGCATTGGTACAAATACATTCACACAATTTCAGCTTTCGCTCGTCCCACAGCAATTTATTCATGCCAATTACTGGGAATCCAACAGTGCTCTTTTGTCCTCACAAGTATCAGACAGGACAAATTCTCCACAATGGTCCTTCACAGCACTACAAATATACATAGGACTTTCTAGCATACATATAGGTTTTATTTACTAGGTTTAAAGCATACATATAGTAATACATTATAAATGTCCTGTGTATTTGCACAATAGCTATACAGTAAAACAACAGTGCTGTGCAAATAACACTTGAAGCTGTGTTGTGATGCAAAGTTCAACGAAACAGGATAGAAGACAGACCAGGTTAGGTTCAGTCTGTGTAGAGTGAATAGTACTGTACATATATAAGGGAAATAATAATGAAATGGAACTCTTCATCGACTCTTACGGGGATATTAGGCATATAATAACACTAATGTGTATTGAAATGAAAAAGTGACTTGACTTTGGGAGTAGTGGGAATCGAATGGAATGTGAATAAGTGTCCAATGGACGTGCATGGTGGATCCCATTGTTAAAACTGATCGTATATATTTTTAGGTAAGCCGACCACCACAGCATGGTATTGAAAGAGTGTTTCCCTTTGTCAATTGTGCCCAGAATGGAACACAAAGGCTAACAATAGCTATATAGCCAAGGCATACAATAGACTTCTAGCCTCGATTTCAATGAAAAGTACCTACATAGAAAAAAGGATGTATGCAAAATATATTAGTTTGTTGAATGGGAATTGTGTGGATATGTACGAGGAGTAAAGAGGAAGGACGGGAAGTAGATTGTAGTGCCCTGATTGTACAGTATTCAGGATGAGATGGTGGTAAAGCCTATAACAATGAAACGCATATATTAAATCATATGTAAAGAAATGAAAAGTAATAGACCTACATTAAAGACCGAAAATCTTTATTGACATTACGTGAATCGTGAATCATACCGACGCTACGCCAAATCTGCACACAATGGAGAAAGCAAAAAAAACTCAAGGTTTGTGTGCATATTGAAAATTGCAAGAGTAGATATTTGCAAAAGTAGATAACCCTTTTTCCCAAAAGTTGGAATTACAAAAGTAGAAAAGTTATATTGTACTGTGTAGGATATGCAGGTTAAATTAAAATAACAGCTTTAAGGGCAGCCATTGCTTAGAATGTGAGAGAAAGCGATACTAAACCAGCACAAAAAGAGACAAATACAATTTTTAAATCTAAAAGTGAATAACAATTAAAAATTCTGGATTTGTCCAGGAAATGTTATTTCTCTTTGAGGATGGCATAAAGATTTGCAGTAGGTAGATATTTCAATTTTCTTAAAACTAATCATGTTTACTACTGCAAGTATGCAATACTTTTATAGTCACACCTTTCTCCACGTGCGCGTTACATCCTTGAGATCTGTGGAATATTTCAGTTAAAAATGTAGAGCTTTTTTATGTGTAACCATCACTGCTTGTGCTTTTCCTTACATAGGGACCATTTTGATCATATCTCTCCGATAAGGCTGAAATTCGAAGTGCATTAATATTCCATGGGTGTACTGAAAATGATAATGGAACTTCAGAAGAAGTAATGTAATGATAGATTGGGCTGTATTTGAGTAGAATGAAAATAAGATAACTAACGAAGGATGGACTTGTAGCGATAATATTCATACACAGAGGAATATGTTTTTCTTCATTTTCCAGAAATACGAAGTAGAGTTTTTGATGCATTTGGTGTGGCATGATTCAAGACTGAGGCATAACATCTACGATTCTTCTGCCCCATCGCCAACGTTAACTCCGAATGTTCACGAGGCAATTCCAATGCGAGCCAACCCTCACAGAAGACAATACCTGGATGCTCTTCATCATTTTGGACGTGTCTGGGTTCCTGATGTCTACTTTGTCAAACATGGAGACTTCAGGTTTAATCTCGACCCAGTCAATGTTGCCCTCCGCATCTTCCCCAATGGCACTGTTCATTTTACAACAAGGTCTCATTCTATTTCCTTTTTCTCATTCCAAATACTTTTATCTTTATGAACAACCTTTTAGGTGTAATTTCTCCACAGTAAAAGTTATAATAATACGTGTCTGTTTCTTTGTGTTCGCAAATGAGTTTCGTTGCTCATGCTCAACTACCAATTATTGAGTAAAAACACAATCTTTGAAAAAGTATGATTATGTGTAGTGAATACATAATATTATGTCTAGGTATCTCTTAATCAACAATGCATGACTCCTCTAGTAAAAGTGCTATAAGGTTAAAAACATTGTTTACGCATCCTCTGCCCTATTGGTAACATTCACGCTATAGGGATATCATTTCTATGCATCAACAGAAAGTTAGGTAATTCCATTTCAAATCCTTTCTAACATACCTAACCCAATTAGAGATTTCGCAACGTCGCAGTTTGTTTACTGTGGCATACCAATTCCCAAGGGAAAGTAATGTGTGGTCTGCTCTTTGCATCAAACGAAATCAAAACCTAAATTCTTTTATTAAAGGCATGTGGTAACTGGGAAAGCATTCGAAATCCGTTTCACATGTAAAGTGGTAGCCAATTGTGCTATTTTGGATATGCTGTGTGTAATTTACGTACTAGTACATAATTACAAGTAATTCAACTGTCTAATTAACGTTGCAATATCAATATCTTACAATTCTCACTGACAAATTAAATTATACAATACGTGCAAGGTGCAAGTGGAATAGTTTTAAAAACTTCACTAGTAATTTGGTTTGTAAATTGGTTCTTTGTAATGGAAAGCACATATTAGAGGCATGCAGTCTAATGCAGTAAAAGTGAAACCTGTTTGCATCCCGTTAAATTAATTCAGGTGCAGGATTCCGTTTCAAAGAGTTGTAGTACCTTTTGAACAAAGCGATATCTCTCTTTGATAGCATCGGTAATAAATATCTGCTGTGTTTTCGCATACATGATGCGTACAAGGACTAAACGTTACATAAAAAACCACATTTAGACATTTCTTGTTTTACAAGTTGGACATTTTATTAAATGAGGCTTCGAATACAAAAATAGAATCTTTTGCCCACACCTAGTGCTTTTAACTAAAACTTTGCATTCAAATGTAATTTTATAAATATACAAATACTTAGATGATTGAGGAGTAGGAGTCATATTCATAGTACACTATAAGAATTGCTTATTAACCACATGTGTATTTGAGTACAAGCTAGGAATGAAAACATTTTCAAATTCAGATAAAAGTCGGGTTAGTCGGGTAGGTAGAGCAGGTACCTTGGTCATCTCTGAGTAGGCTCACGATCAGTAACTCAACATAATATCTGCCTGCATACCTAGACTTTATCCCACCTGAGTTTTATCCATACAAAGTAGACACTTATGTAATAAGTGCATACAGTTTCAAATAGGTAAAGCTTTTCAGTTTGAGAGTGCCATTGTATGATGTTCCTGAAAGTGAATCACCTACTTAGTTATACTTACAAAACAGTTTGCATTTACTATCAGTGAAAACTGAGCCGAAGTTAAACGCAAAACGCAACCATGACCAGTCACATTTTATCAACAAACAGATTAAATCTTCCATATAGGCTTGTGAAGTAGTAGCTTCGAACCAGATCAGTATTTCCAAGTAGTAGTACCTTCGTTGGTTGTAATGTGGTAGAGCCCATGTGTTTTACCACACTACAACCAACAAAGGTATATGTGGAAATACAGATCTGGTTCGATCTTCGGGCCAGGTATAATAAATGTATGCACCAAGCGAAGAAATAAAATTAGAATGCATTACGTGCACTGCTCTTCCTTATCTTGATGGAAATGTTGTAGCGTTGTAGTATGTGACATTGTATTGCATTGTTGTAGTAGAAGTTTGGTAGTTTATGGATTTTAAGTTTATTTTGCCATACGTACTCGATAGTCGTAGTACACGTGTCATATATCACACTAACAAGGACGTACATACCACAATGTACTGCAAAATATTATTTGGATGCACTCAAACGCGTACAAAGGTGGCTTCACCTCTGTGGTTGAACCACACCACGTTTGACTTTAATATTCGAGTTAGTGCATGGTTCTATAAATATGTACGCTTGAGTCTCTCCTCCGTGTCGGCCGTAGCTTTAACAGCTTCAGTTGCATTGCATTTTGCATCACATGCAATATTTTGTCTTAAGGTACCGGTACTCTGATTCGTGAATAACAAGGCAAACAAATTTGCTTTTTGTACTAACCCTAAGCAGTCGGATGGACTTGGCAATTTGTACAAACAAAGACTGATTTTATATCCTGCTGTCACCGTCCATTTTACGGTTGAGTGTACATTTGATAAAGTGACATGAAATGATACAATTTTCAGTTTTTTCAGGTTTGTTCTAATATTTTATATTCATTTTATTGCTCCGGTTATACGATCCATGCAGCGAGATAACGTAGTTTGAGTTAATTAGGCGAATGAGACAGTGTGACATTCAAGTAAGCGTGCTGCAGGTCTAATGACATTTCTTTAAAAGAACGCTGCTCCGAAGACTACTGCCATGAGAAAAGTACTTGATTCTCTTTTTTTGTATTCATCTGTCCCAAGAGACTTTCTCCCATCTGGTGTCTCGAAAGTTGTCGCAAAGCGCAGTATTCATTTCAGGAGACAGTTCTTTCTGCTTTGAGTTGACTCGCTTTTTCCTTTGCTTTCTTCTCATTCCTGAAGCTCCGAAACGAAGTTTTCCATTCTCTCTCTCAAACTCCTGTTTTCATAATAAAGTGCACTTTGGTCTACAAGTCTGCTTGTTTCCTTCCTTAGTTTCCTACCTCATTTCTGCTTTAAAGAAGGACGACGACAACCAACCATCGTGCCATCATGACTGTGACACTCGAAAATTTTTCCGACTTTCACTCTTTCCGTCTAGTACTTTTTTGTGTTAGCTGTGATGATGTTGGTATGTGTGTTTGTGGAATTCGCTGTAGGCTTCACACAAGCCATATAACTGTACATACACACGCTTAATATCCTTTCTCCTACATACACACGCCAACTCAACTCAAGTTTAACTAACACAGTATGACTTACATTCACATACATACATACAAATATAAACTGTATGAAGAGAACTGCTTTGAGAAGAAAAGAAAGACGTGTGTTTTATGTTATGATTCTGGAAACATACTCTTGTGTTTTGTTCCTTATCTGTATTTAATGAAACACGTACTACTTGGGAATCTTTACTGCACTGCTTTTCCCGCCGCTTTGTATTCGTTGTTGTTGTAGTAGACGGGTTTCCTTTGCTCTCTCAGCCACAACAACACAATCACCCGACTCTTCTGTCCTTTCGTCTCCCGTATACAAATGCCCTTCTATGATTTCTCCGTTTCTTTTCTAGTCTGTCATTTTCTATTGCTATTACCATCCTTTTTTACTTAGTGCTAACTTGCCCAAACATGCTGACAATAAAAGTTCGCAAATAGATAATGTGAGCTGATGATGTACAAAAACACATTCGGTTACGTATTTCTTCTTGTTGTGCTTCGTCAGCACACGTCCCTAACAAATACTGTACATTATTTATCCTCAATAGAGTTACTTACTTCATGTTAAGCTTACTTATAATGTCTCTTTCCTCCAGTTAGTTATTTCATTAAACAGAGTGATGTTATTTTCATCACATTACGTGGTTTCACTTCCCTTGCTTTTCAACATTGTACATACATACAAATACCTAGTTGATAATCAAAGAGCATAATTTACTTGCGTACTACTTGACCTGCTTTTATATAAATGCCACTTTGGTGGTGTACCTTAAATAGTCATCGTGCTATGTATAGTAGTATGTATTACAGTGCATATAGAAATACTAGTACAATGGGAGAAAATATATCTATGGAGGAATCGATAGTGGAACAAGAAACCGACATGGAGACTCAAAGAAGAAAGACAAGTTTAAGTTAAGTCAACACAAAACGATAATCATATACCTTGGTTGGGTCTTGTTCCAAAGAAGGTTTGCTGTTGTTGTGGTAGAAAGGCAGTGACTCATGAATGGTTTGTATTCAGGAAGAGTACTTACTTTGTAGTGGATCGGAACCAGACACCAAGCAGTAAATAGAACCTGAATAAAACAGAGGACAAGTATAAAGCGTCTAAAGGAAAAACAGAATGACAAGAGAGAAAGACAGATGTAATAGGGATATAAACGATAGTAGTAGTAGGACACTTCAGGGAAGGGATTGATTCCAAGAGAAATCTCCAGCTGCTGGGGTCGCCGACTCCAAAGGTGGCAGAATTACTGTCCTTCTGTTTTCTTTTCAGAATTTCCTTCTTCAGGTATCATCTAACTGTATTGAAGGTACAAAGTATGTTTTAAGAAGTAACTTATTTACAACTGAATTCATTTTGTATTCTGATATTCTCTAATGTTCACATACATCTGTTATTTAGTAGGGTTTCGGATTTTATATTTATTATACGGACACATTTATTTCTATTAGGTAGTTCCAATTCTACTTTCTCTTTTGGGGCCTTTGCTTTGAATCAATCCCCCCTCTGAAGCGATGTATCGAGTACCTTAGACATGTGCTTACGTTTAACAGTGATAAATTTTTGTGTCATCAATCTACTACGTATTTCTATGCATTTCATTAAATATTCATGAACATTCTAGGTAGCTTTGTTAGATCTACAATTTAAAAGAGATGAATCGAAACTGAATTGTACTACAACTACTACTACAACCATGAATACTAATAGTAGTTTTAAGTTTTATATGAGGTACATACAAATCATGTCTGATTGCTTAGGTGGTTTGTGGACTTTGCCATATTTGCATGTGATCATGCCCCACTTCGATTTTAATTTTATCTGAAAGAACAAGCTTGATGAAACGGAAATTGATATAGCGCTTTCTGTTCCGTTACAACGAATATTTGGTTACACTGAAAAGTGGTGGTGAAAATTACGTAATCCTGCAAGTATCAAGTTTCTCGCTTAAGTGATTGAGCTATTGCCTTAATGAATTTGCGTTATAATTAACATTTTTAACAACATCAAAATTGTCATAGATTTAACCTTTCATTTCATTCACATTTGGGTTGAATGAAACGCAGTACTAATCAAAAACTCTCACTTTCACCAACTTTCCCGTAAAATGAAACCACGAAGTTCTAAATCTCCTGCTTGAGAAGTTGAGAAAAATTGAGATTACTATGTCATGTATTTTGCAGCAGGCATCTTTTCTTGTCAGTCACATCAGTTGAAAATGCTGGATAAATAAATCCTTTTCACTGGAATGAATTCAAAGGAGAGGCAACTGGATACGCTGTGCTTATTCATAGAGTCAATTCATGCATCACTCCAAATATCTGTTTATGTTTATTCTTTTAAATCCATATTTGCTTTCCAAGCTTCTTACTACACAATACAGAAAGTTGTCTTAAACTTTATTTTAAATCTCGTCTATTGTATTATTTCCTAAGCAGGGATTTTGCTTTTTTCCACCGACATTTTGCAAAGTTTAATCCGCTTAATATTCTATATAGGATACAAATTGAAGCTTTTAAACTTTACCCCAACCTAGAACGCAACCCTACAACTGGCATTGATTCTTATACCAATCTTGTTCCTTAATATAATAAGTGTATAGAAGTATATGGCATTGCATAACAAAGTAAGCAATATTACAACAGAGAGAAAATGTAGAAAAACTGTTCTATTGAAAACGCATTAATTCCGTAAAAATTATCTATGGTCGAATGACAATAACATTACATTTGGAAAATTGGATTTCCTGTGTGCAACTTGATTATAAAATGGTAAGTGGTAAGTAGTTTACGTAGACAATAAAGTTCAGTCGCCTTATGTGCCACAGATCACCCTACAATAATGATATACAATTTACTATACGACCAGAAAAAGTTTTTCGCTAGGTATAGGCAGTTAGCGATAGTAAATTAGATTAGTTACGTAAGAGGTTGGTAGTAGATGCATTGGTTTATGCACACATTTACGCATCGCTTTATATACTCAGACAAACAAAGTGGAAAAAGTTTTCTGAATCAGAAGTTTTGATTTGAATATTTATGAGTCGGCAAGTTTTGTGCATGTGTTATCTCATTTGAAACCGCTGAACTTTTATAAGTGGCTACTTTCATCTCTTTCTTTGTAACCTGATAGTCAAATATTCCAGTTTGACACATCCTGCGCATATCTTCTTAACCATGCGTTTCTATGAACAAAATTAATTTTATGAACTATTTTTTGTAAGTTATGTTGTTATGTATATGATATGGCCTACATAATCTTGTCAGTATGAATGGGAATACTTAATTCTATCATTTGCAAACAGAATTTTTTCCAAAATTGATAACATTTAATTCACTGGCGAAAGTTTGGTAGGTACTCAATGAGGTACTCATTGTAGTATTGTTATTTGAGGAGTGAAGCAATCGATTTTACCTAATTATCATCATCTGCGCTAAAAAAAGTTGTGGATGTTTGCGGATATAAAAATATTGGAGGTACCTACTATTACACCACAGTCTTAAATTTTAAATACTGTAAGCTTTCTACGTGTAAACTTGAAGTAGGTTAATGAGTGGTTGATAATAAATTTACATGCACTGTATACTTACTTTAATATGAATACACACTTCGTTATGTCGGATATTACATCTCTATGCGATTGTTTATAATTTATTAATTTATATGTACTTAATTAATAGGATACTCTACTTTTTGCATTCTTTAATTGCAGACGTCATCTGATATTGTCCTGTCAAGGCAATTTAGCCATCTTTCCTTTTGATGACCCTTCGTGTACCTTCGCCATTGAAAGTAGTAAGTGAACATTTCTTTCTTTTTAAGAATGCCAGTATGCCAGATAAATGTGGGCCAGTTGTACATATGCAGACGTGCATCTTAATTATCATCTACATATGACAGTACATTTAATCTTAATTATCTTGTTGCAGCAATGATTATAAATATTTGGACTGTGGCAAATTGGCAAATAGAAATTGTAGAAAATTCTATCTGTACTCTCAAGTTATTGGAAAGCAATGATACTAATAGTTAAATATTAGTAAGTAGCGTCAGGAAAAATAGCATTTGAAAAAGAAGCTTTTCTTTCTAGAGGCATAGCACAATGTGGTCTGATTAAATGGTGAAGAGCTTCTTTGCGCTCTTTCTCTATTTAGAAATTCATTTTAAAACATGTAGGTTAAAAATGGACAGATTGAACAAAAGTAACGAAAACTTGGTGTAGGCTTCTCAATCTAATATTTACTATTATGTTTCTAAACAAGATTTGAAGCTTTTCGTATTATTACTCAAAATATTTATGCCTAAAAAAGAAGAGCCGTAAGTAGGTATAATAATAGTAAATAGGGGGAAAGCGAATTGTTCAGCATGGTTGTAAATGTTAATTCTAATTATACTAATAGTTTCGCACGAGAAAGATGCCTTGGAGTTCCGTTGGCAGACTGATGCGGGAGTCTTAAGGAAATCTCCGAATCTCACATTTTTGAATGCTTACTTGGCACATAACGAGACCAGCTACTGCAACTCTTCACATTGGAGAGGTAAGAATAAGTCTGAATAAATTTGCACTTTAAATTTAATATAGTCATCCAAGTATTAGTCCGACCAAAAATAGTGGTCCACTTTAAATTCGCAAATTATAAGTAGCTTACCTAGATAGATATAGTCACTGTATCTATATCCGCCTCGTCGTCTCATTAATATTAATGCTGCAGACTGCAGTGGTAAATAGTACCTACTTCTTAAGGTAATAATATTATACGAAATTATACTAACAGCATAAAATAAGCTAGCAAAAGCTTATACTACATACTTGCACATGTACTAACATAGAGAGTAAGATTTCAACTTCAAGTGTATATCCAGCATACTGAACGAAAGTAAGACTAATCAGCATGCTCAGTGAATACTATTTGGAGTACTGAAAAGTGATATTGGGACTGCCGAAGAAACTTATGCGGAACTGCGGAACAATGTTGAGGGTTGAGTATGAAACGGTTCCTACCACCAGGAAAGCGCTACGTATGGCTTTATTTATACGGACACTTATTCGACCTCACTAATGCTTCGAGATTATTTTGAGTTTCATATACAATACAATCCACAGTACCTGTAATAGAATATCAATAATGATTATTTGTTTGTAAAATATGTGGTGCTACATAAAGTAATTATAGTAATTAACTTTAATTAGTTTGATAGGTTGTACTGTATATAGGTATATATAATTAAGTAGGCATAGACTAAACCAGAACTCTGGAAATATGGAGTTATGCGAACTAATGGGAAAAAGTGACAAGTACTTTCACTTGTTTAATTTAGAAACTAGTGTATTTCTTCTTATGGAAGTCAAAAGAGCTTTTTGCGTTGATAAGCCTCTTAAGTTAGGAAACTCTTGTTGGGGATTAGCTGCCGATATAATCTCTCATCGAGAAGGAAGGATACTGAACTCCTCAACCCTTGCGTTTCCCTGGCAGATATAGACATTCGGTCATTAAACACCAAGTGGTTGCAAAAGTTTTCCCATTTCGCACCATTATATAGGTTAGTTTTGAAGCAGAGAGGGAGGGAACATACTTGACCCAGAAAATGAGTTCAGGAAGCCAGTTGTTGACTCGGTTGAAAATTTCATTCCAGAAACCCATATATTTCTCATGTAGTCGTAGTAGTACTTGTATAGTAAAGTGGAGTCTACAAAGCATGTGTGTGGATTCATAAAAAATGAATATAGTGGACTGAGTCTGCTCATGTTGATGATAATGACGATAATGATCTTCCAGCTCGGTTCTTGTGATGAGCTCGTAAAAAGAATCCTTTGCTCCAAGAAAAAAGAAAAGTTATGGTAGTTTGTTGCATGGTAATGTCGAGTCTTGTTCAACCAACTAAAAGGATAAGGATGATGTTTACACTTGTGCTTGTGTAGACGTTCTAATTCAAAAGCAAAGCTAAAAACAGAATATACGATAATTGTAAGTTCGTGTCTATGTTAAGAAACATGTATACAGCTTCCTTGTCTCTCCTCCAGTCCCACTACGGATATAATATACTCACTCACACTTTAGTCCCACCAAAGAGAATTGATTGGATAATTTCTTCGTAATTAAATCTTTTCGTTCGTTCATTCGTATTGCTCTCTCGCAGTCTCAAACCGACATGGACGGAATCATCTCAAAGTCCTACACGATGTTACAAATAGTATATACGCATACGTCTTCATATATACAGTTTGATTTGTGTAAAAATAGTTGCCCTTCGTGAAGTACATTTTGTCTATTCTATATACCCGGGCGTAGTATATATTTCCCAAGATTCTATATGGAAATAGAGTAGGAAGAGATAAAAATATTATATATCTATTTCAGTATGTTTAACTGGAACTATACATTATTTGTATTCTGTATTTCGCTGTAGGAAATTACAGTTGCTTAAAAGTTGAGTTGGTGTTCAATCGAGATCGTGCCTTTTATTTCACTACGGTTTTCATTCCGGATATCATTCTCGTTACTTCCTCTTTCATCACATTCTGGCTTGAGTGGAATGCAGTGCCGGCTCGAGTTATGCTTGGTGTAACTACAATGCTCAATTTTTTCACAACCAGGTATGGTGTATCACATACATATATATACTAGTAATATCACAATAGAAATAAATTAAGTAGGTGCTGCCACATGGTTGCTGCCTAAATTCGAAATGATTTATATTATCTTCTTCGCATTATGTTCTGCAACAAAGAGTTGCAGTGTGGTATCAGTGTACTATCTTGTTAAAGAGAAGTACTAAAATGTTTCGTAATAATAATACATATGTTTATTTGCATTTGAATGCTAGCAATGGCTTTCGCTCGACTTTGCCCGTGGTTTCTAATCTGACTGCAATGAACATCTGGGATGGATTCTCCATGTTCTTTATATACGCATCTCTCCTTGAATTTGTTTTCGTGAATTACATTGGAAGAAAACGGCCAAGACGTCCTTCAGAAATCGGTGCTGCGCAGCCCTCCGCTCAGGTAGCCCTCACCGGATATTCTTCCCTGAAACTCGATGTCAGTATCCCAGTAATTACTACTAACATTCTTTTATTTTATTTTTAGAAATATTCCTCATTACACTTCAAATGGAATTTATTAGCAAATTCACGCATGGTTTTACTAACAATAATTATTTCGACCACACATTAGCTTCTAAAAGCACTTTTCAGTCTCAATCAAAATATTCACTCTTATCATTAAGTATTGATAAAAATTACTCATTTATTTTTTCATTTATTACACATCTATTTTTGCAGTAATGAAATTTTAAGTATATATATCTTAAGAACTCGGTTTCAATGCTTTGTTTCAAAGATTTTATCTGTATAGGCACCTCGTCAATTTCATACTTGCATATCTCAAATTACTCTGAAAACACTCACTATATTTTTATAACACTCTCCCAACTTTCTTGCCTTTCCCCACCATTAATTATTGTATCAGCGCCCATATACCATCCCACCACAAACTACATAATTTTATGGACGTTAACAAGGTCCATTATTCTCAGATAGAACACGATGATTAAATTCTTGTGACACCCTCAAGTGTTCACCGCCTGCTTAAATTACCTACGAACATTTTCACTTCCAGTTGTTGAAACGCTGATGGTTTGATAATATTAAGCACATAACATTATTGAGTGTTCCAAATGATCTCTGGAAGCTGTTTTCTCCAACTTTCGATGAAGAAAGTGGAGAAAGTGGTTTGAAATGAGATAAATTGGGATAAACAATCACAGGAAGATTCTATTGTAGTTTCTCGGGGCGAAGAGGTATATGGACGCTAAAAATGATAATAATAACAGCGATTTGGAAGTTCTAAGATCGTAATAAACGTTTGAGGTAGTATATAGAGACTTCCATTAGATAAGTATTGTAGACATTAGAAGGAATTGTTAGTAGACACAATTATCATCGTAATTTGGGTTGACTTTGCAGTTGAATAAGGTTGAAGGGAATCAAGCTGTTACGCCTGTAGGACTGCCAGTTCCTCCGGGTAGCAATCATCCGACAGAACTTGTTACCTGCACAACCTGTAGACCGTCCCCTTGCACTCATCCTGCTAACAATGGCTGTGCTGCTACAAGAGTAATAAATTGCCATTCTTTACATTTTTACAATATGAGTATGACCTGCTGACTTCACGTGCTTAGAGCACAGAATGACTTCAACTTTCTTTTCAAGGCATGCTAAACGCCTCACTTTAATCAGATTTGCAAATTTATTCAATCTCCGCAGCTACTTTGTTTTCTCCAGGTCAAACAAAGAAATTCTCTTCTCACGACTGTAATTGAATGCAACAGGCAATTAATTTGGCAACACCACAGGCGTTTATCATGGCTTACTTAATAAAATCTTTACCTTTCTCTTCTTCAGACTTTTCTCTTCAGATCTTTAAATGGATGAATGAATGAATGTTATAAATGAATTATGCTACATAATGAAATGTGTTTTGTTAAATTGCAGCCTCGAAGACGAATAATTGAGAATCCAATTCGAGTAGCAAAAACTATTGATGTCGTCTCACGCATTGTATTCCCGTCTGCATATGCAGTCTTTCTAATATTCTTTTTTGTCAAACATAAAGCGTTCGTTTGAAATATTTTTATAATAGCCGAACACTCAAAGATAATTTATTTCCATATCTGGGACACATAAACCGCAATAATATTATGCAAGCCAGATTTCTTTCTATACACATTTTTGTGATTTCCCAGACAATGTTTTCATTAAGTTTATATAAGCAGTTCCTTTTCAGTCATTCTGACCTGATGTTGGGTTGTGGCAACTTTAACCGTTCAATGTACTCGATTTTAAAATGTTATATAACTCAGATATAACTACATATAATCATACTACTAAACTACAAAACTCTACTACTACAGATACGACCTACCAATAACTTCATCTCAATGAAAACGAAGACTATTCCATTCACATGTCAAGACACAACAAAAACTGAATGTGAGAATTCTGTCACAGATACTAACAATAATAATAAGTAAGTATAACTCTTCAACTGTCTCCTCCATACTAGCAATTGCAGAGGTGTCTCCAATTAACTTACAGCGTATGGCAATGACAAGGTCTATATTCCTTCACAATAATATTTACAAAAAATGATTTCTAGCAAAGGCTATTGAATGATATACAGATCCTGGTTGTTAAAATTTACTCTTTAAGTCCGACAAATAACTCTTTATGTCAAGTAGCATCTTTCCATTAGTTTCAGACCATTTAAAAGGCCTAGTAAAAAGTTTAAATTCATTGCTGGCGTTCTAAAAATTGTCTTAATAAATCTTAATGTTTATATTGCAGATTCAGAAATTATTTAGCCAGTTAGATAAGAAAGTGTCGGACTTATGTAGGTACTTGTAAATGAAAAATTGCAACTTGCTTACTTAATGTGTCGGTGGTGATCAATATCGGAACAACTTTTTGTATAATATGACAAAATGGTGTATTGGGTCGGTGATTTAGGTATTCCGTACTATCCGTACCGACTGCGGTACATTTTCATCGTAATATACTCAATGCTATCAGGATCCTCAGATTCCAATGCCGAATTTCAAACACTACTCTACTTAATGTGATAATCTTAATCGTAAAATCTTATTAGTGTACTGAGTGTAGCATATAATTATATTATACTTATTAGATGTTAGGTATCTATATAGACATTGATAGTGATAGAAAAGCACTAGTAAAGCTATCTGCCCACATTACCCCAAATAGGACGAATAATGGAATACCTATAAACCTAGACTAATATTCACTGTCAGAGAAGATAGATGGATAAGTATTGGATGAAAATGAAATGAATTAGTTATACCAAGCCACTACAATTAAACTATAACGGTGATACAATGTAAACATTTACCTAATTATTTTTACCGTAGTTAAGTAGTTATTATTTGTTCCCAGATCAAGTACACATAGCTGCTACACTGCTGCTACTTACAATCTGTGCAATGATAGGTATATGCAAATTATTTATGGTATTATATGGTAGTAATGGTAGCAAGCGACTTTACTTGTGTAATAAAATTCCTGAGCCCAGATGCCTAAAATTAATTACTTGTATGTAGAGACACTAGTAATATTATGATCAGAATAATGATGACATCTGCAATACAACCTTTGGGCAAAAATCTGTTTATTTAAGGAAATAGTTTTCACATACAATTGGTAGGTAGACCCATGGTAGACCATAAATCAAAAATATTATGTGGAAAAGGTCATCGGCGACTGCAAAGTAGTATCTATAGGTAATTAAGAGTAATTTGTAGGTTGTAGCGTGTAGTCTCACGTCGAATTTTTGGAATTTCTACCAGGAATCTTTCCAAACGCATCTTAAAATAAATTATTAGACAATCAATGCAATTTTAGTTTTCATTAGGAGAGTTATTACGTTATTTTACAAAGTTCTTCATGTAGAACATATTGTATCGTCCAAATAACATAAATGAAACAAAGTTATCAACACATTTACCTAAACTTCTAATCCAAATGCGATTACAAGTCCTATAAAACGACAAAGTTTCTACAATAAATGCTACTAATAATGTTGAAACAATAAATAGTAACTATACTGATAATGTATTAGGTACAGCCGTATATTTCCAATACGGCATAGTTAGTAAGTAGGTACACACACATAATATATATACAAGCTGAAGCCTGTATAGCTGTAAGCAATTTCACGGACAACTCTATAAACAAATATCTCTATCTATATAGATATTCTACTAACATTCCGAAATGCACTTAAAATTGCACTGAAACAATTTAGCTTTTGATTTCTTAACGACATTCTGGTGATACGTTTGTGCTTTAGCTGGACCTAAATCACTTTTGACCTTGCACCACACTGACCTTAACACTTGCATGTGGATCAACATTTTGCCTTAATTATCTATTTCTAACTTTAAATTTGCGTGTATTATTATCAATAGTACAGATATTCTACTTACTTAGGTATACCATCTCTATACTAAACTACAGCACACTATTTTAACTCCTATACTAATTCTACCACACTATAACAGCGTCAGATTTACTGCAAAATGCTGCTGGACAGATGATGAGGACTCATTTGCAAGTACCAAGTAGATAAAAACATTTCAGATATTTTTTATAGCAAGCCACAATGAAAAGAAAAACTAAAAACGGTTCTTGATGTTTCTGTAGCCAATCATTGGATGATAAGTCTGGTCATGTCCCAAATGTGTCGTAAAAGTTTCTGATTAGAAAGTTTTATGAAGGACACATTTTAGACAGTCTTATTATTACGAAACACAGATAAGACACGAAAATTTCTAAGAATAAACAATATTATTGTTTACTCGAAGTAGGTTTGTTAAAAAGATAAGGATAGTATAAATCTGGAATTCTGTACATGCAATGAGTTAAAATTCTTCATTTTATGGCAGTGACTCTTTAAATTAGCTATTGCATTACACAACTAGAAAATTACTTTCTTTGCACGACAAAATATTACTTATCTGTTGTGTAGACCTTTGTTCAGTCACATAGAACGTACTAATTCATTTTAGTAATCATGCCCCATGCTCCAGTTTCGTTTAATTCAGGTTTTAAATTCTGAAAATAATAATAATGTGGCCACAGCGGTTTTATAACGATAACTTTCACGCATTACATGTGTAAGCTGGTCTTATTGTCTTATTTCTTAAATTGACGAGAAGAGTTGTATAAATATTAATTTAATTCGCAGGAGTATTCTGATAATAATACAGCCTTGTCTGTTTCTCCTGCTCTACTACAATTACTGTAACTTTCTATTGTTTAGCCAGTTCCATTATGGTTGTGTCTTTGTGGTTTACGTTTAAAGGAACAGGATCCGCAAGACAAAGTTTGTGAATTATGTTTTAGTTCTCCCTAAGCCGTGGTTTGTTGGTTGATGCAACCACATTAGTTTATGTCTACTCATGTCGGCTTGCTATATCCAACCTGTCAAAGTCACATGTACATTGCCACTACACAAAAGGATTTTCCTTAACTTATAGTTATTATTTATGTAATTAGGTAGTACATTACTTTCACCATTACTACCGTGATGGAAACTTTAAGCTAATGCAGCGCGGAGCAGATTAAAATTAAAGCGTGAAACGAATCACTTTCATGTTAAGGATTTGTGAAGGCATTGAATGATTTTTTCTGTGGCCTACTTAATTAAAAAGGCCTTCTGACTGGTCTTTTCAAACTAAGATAATTATAATAATATTACGATGCGAATTTGGCTGCCTCTTATATGAAGGAAGATAAGTTTAGGTCCAAAAATATATGCCTTCTCTACTACTTAAATGTACATACATTTCAGCAAATGCTTTATTTATCACGGATTTATCAAATTTCCAGTTATGATGGACATTTCTTACGTTCCACTTGGAATGGAAGGCATCACAGATATACTAATTATATAAGACTTTGCAAATAATTGAATGAATCTTACGGCCGAAATTAAGCAACGAGGCTGCTTACAAAGACAACACTCAATTCTACTTCTTTACTTATCTATCATCTTTGTAAAATATAAATATTTCCACTTCTATTACGCAGTTACAGATATTACATTACAGCTACTTACAATTAGTTAACTTAAAAATACAGTCTAAAATCAAAATATTTGCATAGTATTCTGAGACATGATGTATTTTGCTAGATTTCACTAGGACGTAATTTAGACACTCAAGAAGATGTTGCAAAGCAAAAATATTATTAGTATAGGATGGTATAGGTACTACTACAACTTTCGTATCCTTAGAAGTGATAAAGGGCACAAGCCATATTAAGGATACAAGCTACAAGTTTAGGAATGGAATATTCTTGAATACTTATAGACAGGCAGACACATTGATGATGGTCCCTGTTGAAAATAATAATAAATCAATATTACAGTTTTACAGTACCTATGTAAGCTATAAGAAGCAGTTTGCATGCTCTTACAAATTCATCTATTTGCTCACCGTAGATTGCTAATAATAAAATCCATTAGGTACACTGTACACTCTTACTCCGCAAAAACGAATATTGAGACTCCAATTTCACCAAAGCATAACTATAATGCTACAACGTGAAAACGATAGCATTTAAATTCATTATGTAATTGTTGGTTGGTACTAATGAAGAAAGTGAAAAGTAGAATTTCACGAAACAGATTTTTCATGCAGTTAAGTTAAATGAAATACAATTATGATACTTATTCAGTTTCTATTTATATAGGCTCAATTACAATCCAATCAACTACAAAGACACATTTAGTATTCATAATAATAAATTGTTATACTGTATTCTAAGATTATGAAGTTTAGGGAGGTACTTATATATTAGGTGCTAATTGTAAGTAGCCTTAAGACCAAGACATGGTATAATATTATGATAAGAAAATTATATGAAAGTTAAATAATAATTATCTAAACGAAATCGTGTAAATTAGTAATAAAATTCACAAGCAATTTCTAAAGCTCTCTTTCTGCACGCAGATTGGGAGAAGACAGAAATTCAATTCGGTGGCTTACGTGTATTTACTTAGGTAGTCTTTTCAAGTCAAATATCTGCCATGATGTATATATTACTTATAATCCTAAAATGTCTACGTATAAATCAAAGTTTATTCAAGTCATTCTGAAATTCGCCTGTATCTATGTACCCCCATTAATAATTGTAATGTGTCCGTAGCTACTTACTCTGACTCTGTCTGAACTTATGTTGTAAATTCTATGTACCGTATACCAGCAATTTTGCAACAAAATACAAACTATATACTTTCCAAAGTTTCATTTATTTGTAAGTACATTCGATGCGGTTCATCGATTCAGAGGAATTCGTTCAGCATAATTTTGTTTGGTTGAATACGCTACATAAAGTAGATAATATGTATAAATGATTTATTCTTGTATAGTAAAGTACAGCATATAAGTAAAAGCTGTGATGCAAGGCGATTGTAGAATACATAAGATTATATATTGCTATACTATATCCAATCCACTGTAGTCGATTTACTGTGTACTTTCAATAAAGAATTTCTGAAAGTGTAGGCCACATGAAGGCACGCACAAATAATTTTGATCAAGTGCACATGTTTACTTTGACACGGAGAATAACTTTGCTCACGGGGTAATGTCGCTTGACTCAATCGACTTTTCATCTGACCCAGATTTCTTATCAAAATGGGCAGAATTGATGTAGCTGACAATCGGCTCTTGCAAATAATTAATCATTCATATACAAATGTCACGCTGCGAAATTTTAGTCAAAACGGACAAAAAGTCATGTCGAGTTTTGTGACGCCCATGTGTGTGCAAACTTGTTCAGAATGTCGAAATCTACTTTAGTGCATGTACCAAAATAAATGTAAATCTGCTGTAGCATCATGTCAAAAGACTTTCGTTCTCTGCTAAAGGTAATCAAACCTGGCATATTGACTTCAGAGTGCACTTTAATTCGTCAGTAGAAAAATTAACCTGTCCATTAACTTTCCCATTAACATGTCAAAAATATGTCAATTGATAATCTTCGTCGTATTAACAATTTCAAACCTCAAATGTCCACACAGATTGTAAATCCAGACAGAGTGGTGGAAATAAAAACATTTGCAGAAAAGGGCAAAATAGTAGAATGTTCTCTCGGTCAATTTTATTTGTACTTGTCTGTAGTATGTGTAGCTTAATGTGACTTATTTATATAAATCCCATTTAAACCTACAATCCCTCACTTAATATGAAGAAAAATTGAAATTGAAATTATAATATGTGAAAATCTATTCGTTCCACGCGGAAGAATTCTTTATTTTACTGACGAATTAAAATTTAACTCACTGAAACTTACTCAAAACTCAAATAATGAATGCAATTTTGAATCTAAATACATTATAGCAACATACTAAATCTTATATTCATATTAATATGTATTGATATTATTGAACTACCTATATTATGATGTAATGTTGTTAAGCATTTATTGTTATTTATTTATACTATCAAAGTGGAAAGCGAACAGATTACTGATTGTTACTACTATTATGTAATTAATGTTAATGTTGTATGACATGTTGAAGAAAGCAGCAAAATTTGTGTCTGTATGTGTGTGGGAGGGAATGTCACAATCTAGACATGTAAGCATTATAATATTATGTACACAAATATATAGAAACAACGCAAATAATAAATATCTATCCATTATTATTATTATTTCTTTCTTCATTGTGTAAACTGTCTCAACTTCCATTGATTCAAATGCATCAACTCATAACTGACTTGATTACTCATAACATACCTAACTGTAATGTAATTACAACTGCCAGTGTAAAGAAGATTGTGGATTATTATTTCGTTATTAAATTCGTAGACATCAGAAATCATATTATGCATCAAGGTAGGTATGTAAAAGTTAAGTGAAGGAATGTTGCAAATGTGAATAAAATGACCGCAGAAATTTCTGTCTGTATCGCCGCGTTTATTGCTCTTCTGATGTATGTATTTAACAATACCAGAGTATAAAAAATAATCATAGAATGTGTACACTAATTATACTGTTGGAAGAAATTTATTGTCTAGAAAATCCATCCACAGCATTTAGTTTAGCTTGAGCTGAAATATAAAAAACCGTGAATTAACACATTGAACTGAACACATATACAAACACAAACGTAGTAGGTAAAAGATAATTTTATATGGATTATGATGTTGTCTCACCTCATTCACAATGTACGCGGTCATATCTTATCTAGCGAACAGCATTTTCTTCATCAAAATTTGCCCAGGTTGGATCAATGGAATAAGACAACATTTGGACTCACTGGGGTAACAGTTGACGTGACGAAGGAAAGTGTTTTCAAGAAGGGTCTTCAAAACTGCGTAAGTACGGCCAATCACAACAAACATTTCAAGTTAATAAAATCATCTATTTTTACAAAGCCATAATATACATATATATATCTTAAGTAACTCATCTCAAAATAACTGGTCCTACATTTTGTAACTAGCGAAAATAGCAAACATGAGAAATGATTATTTTGATCTATTTTAATGATGTAGGTATTTTTAAGTACATGTATTCATTCATCATTAGACTACCTACAAGGCTACAACTGAAATCGTTTAGTGTTTAGTCTGTAGCAATAAACATTAATAGAATTTCCGAAAGCACTACTTTGCAAAAGAAAAAACTACATGTTCTACATATTAGAAAATGCCCTTGCCACGTACACTGAGAGCTGAGTATGAGGTATAAGTTTCAGATCAGTATATGAAGATAGCAATAGGCCGGCAAGCGGCTAAGGCGTGTTCACAGAAAGTGACTTAGGTATAATCTACATTAAAGTTGTAAGTACAAAAGCTAAAAATAGTTTTTATCGTCACAGACTGTGCTAAAGAAGTATAAGAGAGCTAAATGACAGTAGTCGTCGCATAATAAGGCAAGTCCCCCTGATATGATCAAAGCTGGCTAATAATTTCACAGAGATGTACCGACTACCGACGAAATGTATTTATTTTATGTGAGATAGAGACAGTCGAGACAGAGAAAGAGTGAGAGAGAGAGAGAGAAAGAGAAACATGGAGATTAATTAATTCAGAACAACTTACGTAGGGATTAAGCACTGCAAAGCCCTAGAGGTATGCGGCGTCCTGTTCGTGACTCTAGCAAAATTTAATATATGCAAATATGTTAATACAAATACACAATGAGTTAGTTTCTGAATATTACATAGAAATCATACGTTGTTTTACGTATTTATAAATTATTACAACAGCTCACTGCGGAGACACAGTAGAAAAGTAAATGTGACAGTGACAAAGTAAAGTAAATTAAACGAAAACAGAAACAAAAATAATGAAAGAAGAAAATCCGTTGGAACTCTATCATTAAATAATATGCTCCACACGCTAAAATTAATTTTATTGTTTCTTTGATCGTATTTTCACTTGATTTAATTATTACTTACTTACTTGTTCATTGTATTTATATATAGTAATAGTAATGAAATTGGTATTCGTATGAGCATGCACATTTGCATTTTATAATATTCTTTTCCATACATCATCTCACTATATACTTCTTTATTGTAGTATAGTCGTACTCTTTACTTATAGAATTTTTCTTGCGTAATATTTATACGAGTAGTATTTATAAATCATTTCATGTGTGTTATTCATTTCAATAATAAATCATATATACGAGTATAGTTCTAGTAGTATAATGTAGTAGTATGAATTCAAGCTCAACAAATTTCATTACAATACGATACGATGTACGTAGTGTCACAACATACTTTTCTCATTTCTTTAATCTGTATTTCTACAAACTACAGATACATACATCATTATTATAATCTGCTCATTAGTATCGTATAATAGTAACACTATGCACATTAACACTACTCACAATCAGCGAAGTGTATTAGTATTTTTAGATTCTTTCTTTTTAGCCATAGCATTACAACCGAGTATCACCACAAAAATCCTATTTACTTTTAACATCACACACAGCAACTACTAGTAATTTTCTTTCTAATAATATCCGTATATTATCACTATCTCTTGTCTATAAACCTTTATCAACAAATACTATTTTCAATTATGTACAGTGCATATATACATAGTACAAACACAGCATTTCATTTCATCAGTGTCGGTTGCAATGTTACGTCTAAAAACATTTACTATAAGGTAAGTAAAGAAATTCATAACACAAACAAACAACGGCACAATTTCTTAGTTATTTTTAAATGTACAAACCAGAAAAGAGAGAAAGAGAGAGAGAGAGAAAGAGACAGGTCTACTATTTTAAGATACTCTACAAGTTAAGTCAAATTAAAGCTGTCTAATAAGTAATTAAAGTACGATCATACAATTGTAATTAGTTTAGTGTCAAGTTATTATCGTTATGTTCAATATTTTATCATTATTATTGTAAATAGAGACAAGACTTGATTTTTGTTGAATAGTTTTCCTTAGTCAGTTTCATTCAATTGAAATTAGTAACTTTTAGTTTTTTATATAATTCATACACAGTAATTATTTTTGTTAAAATGCAAGATTTTTGTAGTAGTAATAATTAATGTTATATGCCAGAGTAACTTAACTACATGTAAGTATGTTATTCTTCATCATCAGCAGCATACAATTTGATTTTCAATAAAGTAGTTGTATAAGTTGTTATTATTGTTGTTATTGTTGTATAATAGTATTTGCCTCTTTTCTCACAACAAAAAATTATCATGATTGATTTGATAAGTATTTTATATTCAAAGGGAACAGGTATTTCATTTCATAGCAATTTTTTCGTAGCACACAACATTTTTATGTTTATAGAAGTCTAGCACAGTTTTCATAGTACTTTGTATGTAATCGTACACGTACAACATGGACAATAACAGTATTTTAGTAGTATAATATTTTACAGCACTATGTATAGTATTGTATTGTACGTAGAGAGTATAGCTACAGTACACAGCTAAAATTATTAGCACAATCATGCGTTCACATTCACATTTCCACATTTCATTTGATAACATCAGCCATTTATCACATTTTAGTACAAGTAATTATTAGTTTGTTATTATTATTATTATGCACTTATTGTTGAATTAACAGTTGCTTATACGGTAAAAGTATAAATTCGGTTTGAGAATATATCTACACATCACTCGTAGCATTAGAGCTATCATAATGTAATGTTTTGTATGTAGTATAATTGTGCAAATTCATGTGTGTTTTATATCGGCATTGTTTTTAACGTTGGATGTATTTACATAATGTCTTGTCAATGCCAATTGTAATGAATAATCATAAATGTACCTCTATACCCAGGTAAGTATTATCATGTTGTTTATTATTATTATTTTAATGCATAATGTACATTAATTATTATAATGTTCCTCCTGTCTACGTTTAAATACGCTGTCACTGTTTGTTTATTACAAGTACGGCACGGCTAATATTCTCAGATGCAATAACGGCCTTTTTAGTATTTCTACTGCTTAAGCTATAAATTCCTTTCCGTGCAGAAATCTATCTGCAAAAAGGTTTAGCCTCCTCCAAAGGGTGTGTGTAGTCAACAATACACCTTGCAATTATTACAGGAGTCCTATTTTACCAAGTAAGTCCTACTTTTCATTTATGAGCTACCTAATCTACTAATATACAGCTATACTGTATAATATTCTAGTATACGATTAAATTTACGATGTATGTACACACTAGAGACTGAGACTAGATTTATATATAAGGTTGCTGGCTTTGTCGCAATGTTATATACCTAAATAGCTACTAGCTACTTAAATACAGCTACTTAAATTCATAATGGATTTGTGTACATGATACATGTTATTAATTTGTGTAGCAAATACACAATAATGAATAGTAATGATCGATTAACTCTAATAATATACTCATCAAGTGAGTATACTGTGTCATTTACTTCATGCATAGGTATTTCTTTGCTGTGATATGTTTCAAAGTCTTAAAATTTCTGAAGCAAATTGGAGGCAAATTGTAGGTGGTAGGTGTTCATAATTTTATGTGTAAGGCTTACGCAGGTTTTCTAGCTACCATAATTATTCAACATAAATTAAGGTATATATTCGTATATAGGTATATATATATATAGAATTTAGTGCTTCAACTTCCACTTCAGCAACTGTAGTACTCAATACATACACTTGTAACCTGTATAAGCATATTATGTTATATAACCCAAAAACTTAGATTATTATGTAAATTTCGGTTTATAACTTTCACTTTTTGGTCTATTATATTTGGTTCCATCACCTACATTTTACATGGGTATCTTTGTTGCTATAATCTATTTAGGTACTTATATCTGTATCTATTTTTGGGTTGTTATTATTATCGAGCTAGTTGAAAGTTCTTTAATTGCTGCTATACTCTAGAATTTCTAATTACTACTGCTAGGGCATGTAATGAATAGACTTATATACACAGATTGATTTTCTTTATAAGTTACGCTATTAATTTAGTTACACTTACGTGCGTGCTATATATTATCATTACAACATCAACACCTTAATATGCCAGAAGAACATAGAACATTGCGGTAAGTTATAAGGATGCGAAACTAACGTTATATTATGCGTTGATTTGAGTAGAAATTAATTGAAATTGTAATATCAATCAACATTAGTGCGTGCGAAGAGTATTTCTAGGAGTTATACGTATGATAAAAATGTATTAATAAAATTGTACTTTAAAATCTACACAAAATCAGCCTGCATTCATTAATTTTTGCAAGAGATTAATAAAGATGAAATAAAAAACATGAAAAATCTTCATATAAGTATTAATTTATAACCACTTGTGTATCTAACAACTGTTTTCCACTGGATATATCTGAGAATTGTCTCAATGGTCCCAATAAAATCCACGTTCCCGTTATAAAGTTGCTACTAGTAGTATATTGTTATATTTTATATGAATATCATCTACATAGTCAATGCACTAGAGGTTATCACTAGAATATTCAATATGGTAATCACTAGAGGATATTTTATTCATTTGAGTGGATACTTTAGATAGAATATGGTAATTTTTGGGTTTGCTATCTACGTTGCCACCCGAGCAAGGTAATTGAGTAGAAATGCGACTAGATTTCGGAGTGAGAGAGTGGGGGAACAAATCGAGCTCGTTACTAGCCACTATAGTTTAATTATATCTACTGAGGCTAAACATCCAGAAGGGAAAACAGTTGATTATTGATTATTGGTGGACTAAAAGCTGCAGAGCTACTTACAGACGGATAGAAGAACTTTGATACACGAGAATGGTACATAGCACATAATTAGTGAGTACTTATATGAAGGGAGGGATTGTGTCATGAATTGGCTTACGGATGATTTTACAAATCAGCAAGAGCAACAAGACTGTCGCAAAAACCGTTATTCAGGTATCGGCCTGCAAATATTCTTCGTTTCTGCAAGGACAAAATGTTCACCATTCCTTAATTACTTAGAATTAGAAACAAATATGGATGATTGATTCCACAATTCTACAATTTCTAAGAGTTCAAGGCAAGTAGAGTTACAATTTCAATTTTCATGGCGATATTAAGTCTTTGCATATATAAGAGATATATTATATATACGTATCCTTCGTCAACTAATTTTCAAGTGTCAGCTTCTTACTTACATACTACATCATGTAAACACGTCAGTGTACATTAAATAATTTTAATACACATACCAGAGCACTATTTTTCGATGTTATGTTGAGTTATTTTTTATAAGTACTACAGTTCTACGATTTAATGTTCAACTGCATAGGTTACCTTTTGGTTCTGGGGCAATGTAAGTAAACCTACCTTATAAAAGGAAGAAATGTATAGGTAGTTAAAGAGTTATAAAAAATCAGGGAAAACTACAAGAAAGTTCACAGAAACCAGATTGTTATTTTGAAAGCTCCAAATGTCTACACACACACGCAATTCCTTCACCTGCTAAACTGCTAATGCATTCTTCACGATTGAAACGAAAATCAAAGAAAAGGTCCGTTACGGTATAGACTATTGTGATCATAAACAGAAAAATAAAAAGCAAGTCAATTATTAGGGAATAATGTAAATCATCTCTATAGGTATATGAAAAAAGCCATAATGCGAGTGAAAAAGTGATTTCAAGATTGTAACTGTAATACTTATACTTAGTAAAAAATTATATCCGATTGCAATTTACAAATATCTCTCATTGTGTGTTAATAGTATGTGAGATCATCTTCGCAACTTAACATGTTATAGAAATGTTATTGTGGTTACTCACATAAAAGGTAGACGGGTACTCATCATTATGCATACAACTATATTAATAACTATAATATATAATAATATATAAGTGATAGAAAAATTCATCTTGAAATTTTAAATCATTAATAATAATCCAAAATTTCAAGTGAAATGAATTTTCATACGAACGCTTTATGCTTGACAAAGAAGAAGATTAGGAAAATGGAGTAGGCGATGGGAAATACGATGCGAGAGACCACGTCGATCGTTTTCGCCACTCGAATAGGATTTTCGATGATCCTCCTTCGCAGCTAAAACCACAAAAGAGAAAGTAAGATCAACAATAGTATGATAGAATGACATTAGCACACAAAAGAGATTCAGCATGCTACAAGTAAGAAATTCATTGAAATCATTGTATATGTTGTAAATGGATTAATCAAACGTTTCGGGGGGTTGTAATGCAAAGTGAATCAAGGGACTATATAATCGGTGCTGATTTATAGTGTTTGGAAGAGCTGTAAGAAGTTTGATTAGAAATATAATTACGGCTGGAATGGATAAGCCAAAATTTGGGGTATGAGATGGAGAGGGGCTGCAAGTGGTGGTGCAGGCAACGATTTCCGTTGGATTGTTGCTGGCTGGTTGTGGTCCGACAGGCGAGGTTGCTTGGTTCCCCTCCACTTTGTTTAACTGTAACATGGAAATCTTCAAACAGTCCCATAAACGCATTTTTATTTTTCTCATGCATACATGCACAGTATTTGTTAGTGCAGCCCATACAGTAAACACACATTTTGTTTTCCATGAAAAACTACTTGGAAAATCTCACAAATCATTGTAAATGCCTACTAAACTATTCAGAACAGAACAACTGCGATAGTAATTAAAGAAAAACACGTTTATTTCCAAATGCAACTCCACAACAGAAACAAAAAAAGGCAAATGAATACGAGAAATTGGATGTAAGAGCTGAAGTACACACCTGAGCAGAGGATCGAGGTTCTGCAGTCACGTCGTAAGGTCTCCTCGGCCGTTTTCTCCCGATATAATTTACAAACACAAATTCCAGTAGGGAGGCATAGATGAAAAACATGGAGAACCCATCCCAAATGTTCATTGCCGTTAAATTGGATACCACCGGCAAGGTAGAGCGAAATGTATTGCTAGGAACATAGAAATGAGCAATTTTAATGTCTTCTTCATGTCATCATTCCAATCTTTCCTTCGTCCTTCGTAGCAACCATTAATCTCAATATAACCGTTATATGCGAGTAGATTCTATCTAATAAAATGTTTACGAACTTTGTGAGCCCAAGTTTGAGATCGCACTTTACCTGGTTGTGAAAAAATTGAGCATTGTAGTGACACCAAGCATGACACGAGCGGGCACTGCATTCCACTCGAGCCAGAAAGTGATGAAAGATGAAGTGACAAGAATGATATCAGGGATAAAGACCGTGGTGAAATAGAAGGCTCGATCTCGGTTGAACACCATCTCGACTCTGAGACAGCTGTAATTCCCTGTGCGGATAAAATACAACAGAACAAAACGAAATTTTAGTCACCACAACATTTCATTCAACGAACATAATAAGAGCAGCGGGTATTGCATTGGAATCATATCAAGATCAAACTATAATATATTATCCAGATCCCGGAGACCAGACAAGCAAAAACTATACATAATTATTGTGAGCCACGACTACAGCCACAACTCCAAGTTTACTAGTACTGCAAAAGTTCCCAGATCCAATTCAACTTATCAGCAATGAACAATAAAGAATTGAAGCTTCGTCGTATAAAAAGCAATTGGTACACGTTTGCGTGGAAAACTATTACTAGATATACACGCAATATATAATGATCATGATAATAAGAAAATATTTCATGTCAAGTGCTTCTTCTTCACAGTGAATTCAGTTCAGCGGGTTCACTGTCACAAATGGTACTCAACTCAACACCGGAGTGCATGAGAAGAGGAGGGGGAAGTGAGAATAGATGGAGAGAGTGTAAGTGAAGAAAAAGCTCTTCATCATTTCATCTCATTGCTTTTCTGGATAAAGTTCATGGATATACTTAGTGTACGAATGAAGTACTATCAGTGCTGTAGAAAAGAAACGAGCGTCAAATCCACATTACAACCTCATTCAGACTTTTATAAAAATCCCATAAAACCAATCTTTTTTGCACTCTGAACAACTCTCGACGCTGTCGGTCATTATAAGTAACATGCACTTGGGCAGAGCATCCAGCATCATGGTGAAAGTAGTCAATCGTTGTAAAACTTGTCATCACGAGTGTACTTCTTCTTGTTCTGCTGCTCGAACGGAAATCACACATCAGCGAATTTGATTTTCTTTCACCAAATCAATCCGTTTTGACTCTGTGAACACTGTTTCAAGCATAGTGTGGAAATGAACCCGTTGTGGCTTCGCTGAATACACAGACATGAAATTGGCCACAAACACTGATTGCACAAAGTACCAACTACCCAGTGACCAAGAAGTAGCTCAACTCTTCCAACATAACACTTCCATTCATCTCCCAAATATTTACGACAGTTTGACGTGATGCTTTAGAAACTAGAAACAAGTACCTACTTTTCTTCATTCATAATGTTTCATGGTATATCTACTTAGGTACCTACCTAAGTTTTTTTACAGAATGTATCATCATGTCATGACAGGGAGAAAGTCTTGCACACTTTTTCCAACCTTTCTTTCGACACACCAACTTCACTCGTTTTAATAATTTTTTTGGTAATGTATGGAATAACTATGGGAAAGTAAAAAAATCAATTTCTTTGTCGACGTTTTGAATTGTTGTGTAGCTTCATGTTGGAATCCAAGACAGCATGACAAATCGGACTAACGTAGCCGTAGATTTTGACGTGTAATTTTATATCTGAACGAATTGGTGCAATTTATTATATTTACCACCATATAATCAATACCTATCTCTAACTTTGTAAGTAAAGTATGGAACTCTCAAAGTTTATCTATATAAAGAATGTTACTTTTTGACCACTGTGTGTAGAAGAGGATGGTTCAATGGCTCCACACAAAAAGAAGCAGCAACAGCAACCAACACACCATCCGATTCGACTGTAGCAGTAAAACACAGACACAACATCCGAAAAGTTACGATTCTCTTCTCGTTAAACAATCACCACACGAATCTAAGTCGTCATCATCATCACTCATCAACACGAGAAGACTAGTCTTAACTCAAGAAAGGAAAACTCAAGAGCATTTTCTGGACGGTCTGTTGTGCCACAAGAATATTCCGTCCTCTTCACCATTCGGTGTATAGATGTTTGTTATTTGTGTATAGATGCGGTTATCCCGTTCATTTCATTTTTTCTGGGTAACCTAGATTGTTGTGAAGCCAACTATAACCACCGAAACGTTAAGTTTAGGCATTGGAAAAATCGCATCTGTCCAATTCATCAGAAACGCAAGTTGTATCAGAACGGAAAAGACTGTCACAAAGATTGCATTGCCGATGGAAAGAAATCTGGTATGAAAGCGAGAGTTTTTCTTGTAGTTTCACAACAGAATTTGATTTGTTTCCAAAATTCCAAAACCAACTAACTTAACTGAAGCAGAAGATTGCATTTGAGTCATTTTTTCGTGGATACCATTTGGTTTGATGTGATATTTACTGAAAGTAGAACAATACTTAAAACAACAGTATTGCCTTTATGAAGCAGAAGTACCACACTAGAATAGATTTAAAATGCACAACACTGTAAGGACCACTCTGCCGGAGACAATGTGTTTTGAGTTGGAGTGGTGGAGAGTAAGTATCATACACATAAATATATTATTCATTGATAGTTACTTTCGTCAATGATTTTTTCACTGCTGTTGCTGGTGACACAAGCCAAACTAATTTCGGGAGAAGCATGCCATTACATTGTATGAAAAAATACTGAATATAAATTACCTCTCCAATGTGAAGAATTGCAATAGCTGGTTTCATTGTGGGCCAGGTATGCATTGAGAAACGTTAACTGGGGTGATTTCCGCAAGACTCCCGCATCCGTCTGCCATTTAAACTCGAGAGCATCCTTTTCGTGAGAAACTGTCATTTACAGTAAACATATAGTCCGTTAATACAAACTTCCCATTATCCCAAACCCGATTTGCTTCCAACTCTTTCACTAACGATATTCTGAAGAGCAGTACAAAAAATTGCCTTAACACAGTCTGAAAATCTACTAACTTGTACACCTCAACTTATACCGACGCGACACACCAAAGAGAATAGAGACAATACAAATACACTACATAACAACATTATACACTAAAATAGTTTTAGTTACTAGTCACACTATAGTCAGGTGCGATAGAACATAATATTATCGTGTAAGAAAAAAATGTTAAAAGCAAAAATCTCACGACACCCCAAAATGTTCCAAAAATATTTCATTCCATGTTCTATTTCCAATTCAAACAAGTATTTTAGCAATTTAATTTGATGTTGCTCAAGCTGATAATAAGATTACATTCTGCTGATAAACAGACAAGTAAAAGTAAACGATTGACACAAATAAGTATCAGAATTGAGAATGGTTAATAATGAAATGCTTAGAACTGTGTGGGTTATTGCGAGAAAACACTCTGGAGAAATACTCCGTAGTCTCATAACCAAGTAAAGAGAAAATACCAAGACAGAAAATTCAATTAGAAGTATCTTTCTTTGATTCTCCTGCAGACAGAGTCATTAAAATTTAATAAATGTATGCTGTTATATTCGTTTCGAGCATTTCTATTATAGTTCTACGAAATGAGTGCTTTTACTATTATATACTTATACCAAATACTATACCTTGTTACTTTTATTATACTTTAATTACTTCTTACTTACGTCTCAAACAGAAACATCAAAAACAGAATTAACTTACTACTTTCAATTGCGAATGTGCAAACTGGATCATCAAACGGGAAAATAGCCAGGTTTCCTTGACATGACAGAATCAAATGACGACTGCAAGACATAATCATACAAAATTCATTTCTGTATACAATTACCAAGTACTGTAAGTACTACATAGTCACGACTCGGACTCAAGACATATTTCATACAGGCAAGTATATTGCAAAGTCAATTATTACCAATGAGATACTTACTATACTTAAATAGTTTTAGTAGTTGTTTGCAATTAGAACTATAATTTAGCTGTAAATGTACTAATATCTATTAAACTGGAATAAATCCGAAAATTGCATATATATACATACATACATTACATTGCAATCTTAGCGATCTGTTTTATGTTTGCCGGAATGGATTTTTGTAGCTTGAAATCCATGGCAAACTATAGGCAGTAAAATAAAGATAAAGACCAACAGAGAATTGTATATGGTGTATGTATGTAAGTAATAGGAGTAATAGCAAAAGGAGGAACGAGCACATAACCAAATGGATTGAGGTCTAACATTTCCTCAACTCAGTCAGTCTGTTAGTTCCGTACAAACTCATAAAAACACTGTTTTTGCGGTTATACGCGAAGATTTCGTCTGCGTCTTTTCTGTTTTATTTTCCGCATAGGAGTTTCAGTTCGTAGGTATCGGATATGTACCGTTGCTTGATTGTTTGTAGCCAAAAGGGCCATCCTCATCGTAAAAACTCATTCATATGTATTTCCCAGTGACCATTCCCATTTCCCAGAGGAGGATTGGCCACTCAGACAGTCAAACAATACCAGCAAGGCACTTGAATATTACGATGCGGATTTGCCATGAAATAACATCTTGTGATGCATGTGCATCTTCCTTTATGAAACAATAAATGCTTTAACTTCCAGCATTGCTATTATTATTAGTTACTACTAATAGTACACATCATAGCTATGTCCATTACCATTTCGTCAGTCATTATGACATGCATTACATTATTGCTTTCTCTTCTATCACTCGTAAAATGCAAAATGATAATGATCTGCTTTAGAAATGACAACATCTAATGATTCAATCATAATCACAATAAAAGGGTTAACATGCCTCTCATGCCTGACCATATCCAATAGACAAAATATTTACACCATAATATCATTCCTGAATTCAGTATCATATCATTAGTATTGGACGAAACGAGAAAAGTCCCATTATGCTCAGTCGAAGCGTTTCCCCAATTTACTTAATAATACGTAACAGTCATTCATGCATCTTAAACATGAAATCGACATGAAAGAGTAAAAAGCGTACAGTTTCTTTGCCCTTCTGCCGAGTTTCTTTCGTTTAGTATTCTCTACTGAATTTCAACGAACACATTTTTTCACATCACGCAGAGGAGGGTCTTTATTTAGGCTGGCTCTCATGCCCTGATGCTTTGATTAAAACAGCCAGGGAAAAATGCAGTGATGTAGAAATTCCGATAGTATTTCACTAATTAATGTTTCTTCACTTCCGCTCAAAGTCGCATGACTGTCATCAATGTTTGAAATAGTAGCGATGTTAATAGCGATATGTTTTGTGTAGGGAGTTAATTTTCAAATTTAAGTTTTGACTGCGAAACATTAATAATTCCTTGGTAAAACACGAGAGAAGAAGTCCCCGGGTTACTTTTACCTGCTACTGCATTTACAAAAGTATCTAGTAGCTCCAATTGATTATGCGATCAATAAGCATCATTTCTATGAGCATTCATATTATGCATGCACATACGAAAGTACTGTCTAATGTTGCATACATAACACGATAACACGAAAGCGGCTGTAATAAAAGAAATAGTATTTTTATCATCCCGTGCATCTACTTAGACTCACCGAAAGGTAAAATAGACCGTTCCGTTGGGAAAAATTCGGAGTGCTACATTCAGCGGATCTAAATTTGACCTGAAGTCTCCATGTTTGACAAAGTAAACATCGGGAACCCAAATTCGTTCAAAATGGTGAAGCGCATCCAGATATTTCCTTCTGCGAGGGTTTGCGCGCATTGGTATAGCTTCATGTATATCCGGAGAGTAGATTGGAGGTGGCTGGGTTGAATTGAAAATCTCGTGCTTTAATCGGGCATCAAACCAGACCAGGTGCATCAGAAACTCCACTTCGTATTTCTAATTACGTGATATTCCCATCCACTTAAATCGTTTTACCATTTTCCTCAATTTTCCAGTGAAATTGGTACTAATAAATTTATAAATGCTTTGAACTTACCAGCGAAGACTCATCTGGCGATGCTAATGTTAGCAGAAGTACACTAACGTTAACAGGGAGTTCCTCTGCAGAATAAACAGATACAGATATACAGACAACAAGATAGACACTCACATTTATGTATTCATGATCTCTGTCTGGCAACTTAGGATATAATCAAAACAATATTAGCGTGAAGAGAAAACTTGATATCATTTCGCTTACCCTTGCTAGGTGGTAATATTCTCTTATCGTATCTCTCTTTACTAAGCAGTAAATCAAGAGCGGCTTTTTCACTTAAATCAGAGCTGACTCTGCAAAAATTAATGGAAGGGCTTAATCATGATTTCCTTCTCAATCAATTCCGAATAAATTCTATTAATTATTTAATTAAAACGTAATTAGTACAAAGTACGGAGATTACTACACCATTAGACTTACTCAAGTGGAGGATGTGTCGTAGCTGGTTCTATTTGAATATCCTCTACGACCTGTGTAGTTTGAGCAAAGACAGGACCAAGAATTGGCAAAAGGGTACAAGAGGCAAGTAAAATTGGAAGAAAAGTGTAGATTGCCATCATTAATATTAAACCTGTATGGTACAAGAAAGAAATGAGTTAGTCCAGGAACACACGGAACGGAGTGAATCAATATTTCTTATTCATTCCCAGTTTTGTTTCTTTAAAGGTGGGACGGACTGCATTATTTGATATAATATATATAATATTGTAACTATGATTCATTTTTCCCTTTTTATATTCTTAAGACCAACAATTAAAGGGAAGTAACATTTCTGGAAATGTCACCCGGCCATCAATAGCATATTCAGTTTCAGTGTATATGTAATGCAAATGTACGATGTACTGCAAGTGTACAGACAGATAGGTATTCCAACATACTGCGTCAAATATTAATAGATCTAAGTAATAACTCTTATAACATAACAATAAAGAATATTATGATGGGGCTAGCTTGGTTGGGGAAATGTCTTTAATAATTACACACAAAGAAACTAAATGTGCAAATATATACCTAACCTACTTACACTAAAACAGTTTCTATACCAAAGTGCAAGTGACATTTCCATTTCCAGCACCTTGGAGCTATGCAAGTAATTTCCTACTGGTAGAAAGCAGACGACCGTAGAACAGAACTGGTACTTGTACAATGTGTATTATTTATTCGCGACCTCCGGCAAAGAAAAGTGTTTTCTTCGGCCCTTCTTTCTTTGTTGTTTGATTTGTAGTATTATTGAATTCTCGTGATACCTAAAGAACGGTTTTAGTTTCTCCAACAAACTGTTATTCACTAACTGGAAGGGAACATTGTAGAAGTTCATAAACTGCGTGCCTATATGCAAACTAACAAACGTTGAATGTAATTCCATAAAAGAGAAACCACAAAGGGAAGAAATGATGGCGACTACTACACCAAAGTTTCTGTCATTACATTACCATTACTGTTTCGCAAATATGATGCTGGTGCTAGTTTTCTCACGCTCGTTAGCATAAATGTATATTATCTTGTCTAAGAGCTTCGCGTAGTTAAATTTTCTATTGTTATTTATAAATCCTTTCTTTGCAGTAGTTTAAGTTTTATTAGGTACGAAAACTTTCGAATATATTCTCATGTAATACATAGTGGCAGTCTGCTACTTAATTTTTCCTCTTTCTCTTTCAAACTTTGAAAAACCTTTGCATGTACAATTGAGTACATTTAAGTAATTACTTAAGGAACATTTAAGGGCATTGCTTAATGAATTTCACTTGAAAATTAACTACTTTTATTCAACTAACATTTCAAACACTGCAGAAAAGTAAAAACCATACAAGTGTATTCAAACCACCTCTAAATTACATTCTAAACTTACAACCCTATAATTGTTTAGTTAACTATACAATTAGGTTCACGCAAAACAGATAGAAAAAGATTGAAGCCACTACTATTGTATGCCATAATACGTCTCTTTAAGCCTGTTCGAAAAGTCTATTATTATGTTGACCAAGGGCAGACGTCTTACATATTTACCTTAAAAATCAATTTGTATCGTAACAGAAGTAGAACTGATAAAGGTGAGCTGACAGCTGACCTGGAAAAGGTAGGTGGTTATATCATATGATGGACTTTTACCTTGAAAACCTTGCTGGCCAAGAATGTTTTAAAAGAAAATTGTTATTTGACATTTCCTATAGCATTTCCGATATAGCTAACTAATAACTGGTAGTTAAATCGGGGCTCCCCGAATTTATCATCAAAGTTATTTCTAATCCGTGACCTGCCCTTTATATATCAGTTTGACATTTCAAATTAGATTTCACTTCCTCCACATCAAACAGCAGAGTATTGTAAGTAAGAACAAATTATACTGTTCCCGTCTGTCATGCATGCTCCGAGTTCAATTTACTGTGCATGTTCATTTTAGCCTTCAGTCATTTCATACAAAATTCTTTTGTACAACAATTTAGTAAACTGATAAAGCGTCAAACACGAAGACTGCCATCAATAACTCCTCTGTGCCTTATTTTCTCTGCTAAATGAGTAAGCAGTCAGGAATGAATAAGCTTTGTCTGCATGTCTGCTCCTCTCCGAATTTAAGTCTACGAAATTCTAATGGAGAATGCATTCGTTCCTCAACTTATCTCATGCAACATCTACACCCTATATACGACACTACAACAAAATCAAACCCAGTTGTCACCACCATAACCCAATTTTCCATCGCAAATAATAATTTCTGTAATATACATTACATTTATTTCGTTTTCATTAGAGAGAGAGAGAGAGAGAGATAGAGACGATGGGAAATATGGAAGCTATAACTAAATAGAATGATTCTCATTGAATCAGCAGAGATAGCATAGTCACATTACAGTACTAGTCAAAGGTTGTGAAATTAACAATAGTGGTTCTATGGTTAGTGAATTTATTTGCTACATTTCCCGAAAGTACAAAATAAGGTCTCAAAGCAGCCTATGAAGTAATCTTTATTGTGATTTTCGCCTAGTTTCGTCCAAGGGGAAACTACAGAAATCAAGCAACACAAAGTTACACATACATGTATATTATCGTCATGATGATTCACATCAGCTTCTACTTTCCATTTACTGTTTGCAACTATGAGTTTCTCTGACAAACACATTTCCCTGTCATACATTATTCATTCATTTCTTATAGCACAATACATGTATGATCATGTATACATACATGAGACATGTCTCTCATGCCTATTCGAGTACGTAAATGCTGCATAAAATTCAATTACGCTATATACATACTTGATATCTGTCTACGACGAGAGGTTTACATTCTATAGCATGCAAGAAGATAAAGCATTAATATCCTCTTTCCATGATGAATATGAAAAGAAAACTAATTTCGAAAATGCATCTCAAGATAAGACAAGACGAGTCAAGTTCGACTTATGTACGTAGGTAGTTCGAGACAAGCAACATCTCTTTGCCCTTTACTAACGTGATATCACTGAAATAGTTCACTACTTTGTATCCGCATCTTCATGTTGAAGAATCCCATTAGCCTACTTTCCACCACACGTCAGTCAAGTCATGTCCAGGATGGAATACATCTACTAAAGCCGAAATGTTGAAAGACTCTTCTCGTCTGTGGGCACAGCAAATACATTTTTCGTGTCAAGTCAATCCTTCCTACTTTAGACTTCTCAGACAACTCAACTTATAATAATACGCGTCTACATATATACATTCATGTATGAAAATAGCTTCAATCGAACGAAGTTGGAAGTACAGGTGAAGTAACTGAGTACTATACACATGGGTCGAGTTTCCAACAAAAGCAATGTCTTAGAAATACACCACACAGCTAAGTAGAACTGACAATGCTTTCAGTATATTGTCTATGTTCATACTTTATACACAACGTATTGAATAATGTAATGCAATCTTGGAATTTTAAATACTTTAGATTTCCTCTTATTCAAAATTGAATGACTCTATTATGAAAATTTCGTTAGTCTCTTGTAAAGTTGTTTTGCACATTCACTTAAATATTCAAACGACTGGGAGACACGTACATAGAAACGTTGTTAACAAAATCTACCTTCAAGCGAGCCTTCAACAATGATGAGTCTTTCTTCTGGTTCACTCTCCCAGACTATTACGCAATTCGGCATCCTGTGTGCATTATGTGTCCTCTTCAGTTTACATAATATTTATTTATGTAATCCTTGTCCCTGTCTGTGTCTGTATGTGTACATACCATTTGTTATGTTGTGCTATTTTCTATGACGTTTCAGGGGACTCGGTACTTTTTATGGCTTGGAGGATCTATATTTTCTAGGTAAAATGTATATATATAGTAAATGCATATTTACCTATTATTACTATTACATTTTTAATGGACATTCTTGTGTAGTACTACTACAACTACAGAAGCAGTAGCATTTGCCGAAGATAAATATACCATTGTAGTTAGTGTTACAAACTACAAAAGAAGTTTGGCCTTTCATTGGTTGTCTGAAGTAAAGTGAAAGAAGATTGATCGATACTCGTTCGTAGTAGAAGTTGTGACTTGAGAGTGAGTGAGTTTAAAAGACACTCCGGCTAGACGGGAGCAGTCTACAATCTAATAGTAGATACTACTAATGTAGTAGTTAGCGAATGTAGTAGAGAAATAGGCACTCAAACTCAACTAAAACGTACAGAACGAGACTCTCCACTACTCTTCTTCACCACTGACACCGACAGCCACAATATAAATACTCTATTGCCTATAAGTAACTTTCCCTTCACGGCTACTCTAGAGATGGATACTTTCTGAAAAATCAGAAACTGCCCGATGCCCGGTAGTTTTTTGACATGACTTCAAACCCGTAGTGTGGCCGTGCCGATACTTTTTATCTGTTGAAATGTGATCTTTACTTATTCGCTCACGTCCAAAAGGTGGGTCAGAGTTAAACTTTGGATTTGAGGATTTATTTCTACAATTATCATAAAGTAATCCGCATGAAAACCCCTCCGGGTTAGAAATTATTAGGGAAGTCATGAGTCATGACCAGTTCAGCTATGTCAAATTGGAAGTCCAGGGCTTGTAATGCCCGTGTGGAATGGACAAGGAGCCATTGCAGTTCGCATATACATTTGGCGTGTATTATTCCACCTCTAGTTCATTTCTGTGTAGCAAATGGGTCGTTGTAAAAGCGATATAAAGCACAGCAATGTTTAGTTTGAGTATAAATATAGTGCGAGTCTGACAAACAATACGGCTATTGTACTTATGTTGGTGTTACACTACTGGCTGCTGAAGTCAAAATGCCGAATACAATATCGCACATCTACAACTCACACACTAAATGTACTATAAGTTAAGTACAACGGACAGCGTTTCTTGGGGTACAAGCGAGAAGAGTAACTATTAATATTTCAAGAACTAAAAACTTCGACCAACTTGGGGTTTCCGTTAATGGAACAAGAACATGGTACATCCCATTGTTTCTCCACCATCAAACTCAAGCCTTTTAGTACGGCTTCACCAGCATACTCCTTGTCTGTACGGCAAGAAACAAAAAGTACTAAAACGGAGAGAGCGGAAATTGAGAATACATATGTGGAAGTACAATGTATTCTAGAACGTCCATACCTATGTCTATGTATATATGTACAAGTGTACGATGTACATACAATAAATACGAATGCGAGAACTGGGTTATTATCATATCCATAAGACTAAGTTATATATATGGTTTGTATATATGCGTCTGTTTGTATTCTGCATGACTCTGTGTCTCTATAGACAGATATATATAGGAAGTAAATCTAATCTCCACTATAACTGCAATACATTTTACATTAAATTACTCTGTATAAGACAGGCGAAACTCTTCAGACTCAACCAGACTTGACTCAAGTATTCGATGCAATACAAATACATAGCTTTATTCGCAATCAATTAAGCTGCAGAGCACTACTATAGTTGTAGTGTCGTGGACATGTAATAATTATTCCTCACAAACGAACTAAATATAAAAACAGCACTATTCTCAGACTACGATCGAAACATTTTTCTTCGGTGACTAACAAAGTGCCAATATATCAACTACTGCTTTCCATACTGATACTGTATCGTCCGTCCTATACTGCTCTCACTCTATTATGTACCTTCTACACGTTCCACGTTGCCTACTTCATGCTATAACGGCACATAAAATCGAAGAGTGAAACACAATGCATGATTTCATGCTTCGGACTCCCATAATGTGAAATCTCTTTGTGCTCTGATTAAATCTGCTATGTATCTTCTTGTTAAACTTCTGTAATGCAGTACTGAACTTTTAGCAATTTACTGAAATTCCTAATGAAATAAATGCAAGCTCATATGTTGAAGGAGAAAAAAACATAATAATAAAGCTTTCACGCAACCAATCTTTCTACAAATCTCTAAGTGAAACTTTCCCTCTGAAGAATAGACATGCAGACAGAAAATAGCCCAAAAGTATTTGCCAATTGTTACAACACTGAATTGAAACTGGTGGATGAAACCCGATTTTTAATGTTTAATGGAAGTTTTGAAAATGAAGAAACAAAATAAAATCCCATCCAATGACACTCTTAATGCCTGAAAGTATATACCTACACCTTATACACAGTAAGATATCCTAATCTTAATTCTTGAACGTAGTATCTCTTAGATTTGCAGTACTAATGCTATTACAGAGATGACAACTTAAAAACATTGATTTTATGTCAACCCATTACTTAAATTGGAGTGGTAATAAAGAGCTATATAATATTACTTGATATTACCAACATTAAGCATTATACACTTTGTGTTCATAAGAAACGGGTTTGCGAAAGCAATACGGGAATATACATATTTATTTGCAGACTGCACTCATCGTCAGAAAGCGCCAGCAGAAAGTTGCAACCGCAAAGATGAATGTAAACCAAGAAATCTATTTATAGGACATCCACTTGCATATCCATATACCTAAATGATACAAATGCTAAATGAAAAGAAACTGTAGAGTTTTCTAAGTGTTTTACCTTGTCATTTACACAGTAAGAAAAAACCGGTTTCATCGTCTTTCATATAAATGCTGCAGATAATATACCTTAAGCATACACAGACACCATGATGATATATATAACCCTGCCCTGATACATTTAATATAAGTACATTATTACAGTAGACTACATACGCTACACACAGACAACAAACAATATTAGGTATCTCGTGTAGTTTATCTGTGGTGTATCATCCGTTCTATCTTCGTAATCTAATTCCGTTGGATCACTAGCAACAACATCCAATTTGATCCTCTAGAGATGGGCACCAACCCGGACCGTGTTTTTCCATCAAAACTAAACAAACTTTTATATGATGTGTATATCGCAGCTGCTAACATTTTTAAGGTAAGTACGTTTCAGCTCAAAGTGGAGTAGAATTGATAAATGTTTTATGCATCTATCATATCATGTAACCAGAAATGAAATGACACTAACAATAAACACGTGTTTCATATTGTATGTCTAACTTTGTAATAAATATTACATTACGGTGAAATAATGTTCATTTGGTTTCTATTACCCATTGTTATTGCCAAATTTTAATAACTTAGGTATTTGGTAGGTACTAATAAATGGCTTATTTACATCTGTGCAAAATCACAAACGTCATGTTAGAAGAAATCCTTTTTGACTAGCACAAGCTCTATATACAGAATTTCGTGTGGCTTGCAATGCCCTGCTTTTACAGATAAGATATCTTTATTAACAGGCATATGTAATCTGTAGCTGTAAGCAATCATTTTGACAATTTTACGGTGCTCTGCCTACTGATTTCATGAGGAAATGTGTGAAATCCGCACTTTCCGATCTTCTATATCCTCCAGCTATATATAGGTGTCATTGACGGCAAATCTATAACACAGGTTATAATTCTCTAAATCTGTACAACTGCTAACATTAAATTACACGATAAAATTTCAGCCAATATTGAGTTTACTTAAGTTTTGAAACATTTTCATTAAAAAGTTTATTTATGTAGTGAGGATGCGGTGGAGAAAGTATATTGATCCGGTTTTATGTCTGAGGTAAGTAGGTAAGGATCTGTTGTACGAAACGGACTACGTTTTGGTGCCTACACATAAATTGCGTCAACCACGGACACTGTATCTGCTTTGTACACTTTATGTGTACACAACGTTACTACAGCTATAGGTTCTACTTCTATAATGTTGTTACTTACTGCTGGAAAAAATTATTGTACTTTGGGCAAAACTGCTTGTGATTCCTCCGCTGTGATTCCTGTTATGCGTCAAGGCGTCAATTATTGCTGAAGAGTGCTTTTACCCGTACTTTTAACTTGTGTGCAACCACATCCTACTACCAGTACTACCGCCAACATGGGGATACCTTCACTCTTAGTTAACCTGATAGGAAGGCAAAGGAAATCTCAGTAGTATTAGATTTTTTTTTCTAACGCCCAAGTCCAAGCAACATCTAAAAATCCGTTAATGTAAGATGACTACGCTTTCCAATTCCAGATGCGTCAGTAAAAGCAATCTTTTTTGTTCTACCGTGTATATTTTACAACAACTCTTTTCGTCTTCCTTTCACTCTTCATAAAACACCCGGAGCGGTATTACATTGCGGAAAAGATTCACTAGCAGATTCTTAAAAAGGCGGAAATTGGCTCGGTCCGATTCTATTGTCTTCGCATTGTCACTTTACTTTGAAGATCACCATTAAAGTTTCTTTAGACGAATAGAATAGTAAAATAGCGTAAATTGAGGACAAAGACGACAATGTGGCTTCCAGGTTACTTAAGCGAGAAAAGCACTTAGTTTCGTTTCATCCGGACCCAATACTTTATTTTCACTACTACATGATAAGTACACAGCTAGTAGCATTTTGTACGTTTATTCTTTGAAGAGATAAAGTAAAAGCACATAGAAGGATGTTCAGGTTTTCACTTAAAATGAAGCTGCGTCATACATACGAACCCTCCACTGCCACAAAAACTTGACGCCATAATACCGCAAATGTGTGGCTTTCCTAATGAGGATTTGTGCAATATGCCATTGGCGATCAAACACTGGGTTTCAAAAGACTCACTCAGTAATCAAAATTTGTTTATATAAGAAGAGGAATCACAAATGATACACAGTTTTGTCATCGCATGAATGATTATATACTTATAAGCAGAGAATAAAGAAATGGCAGTTGCATTTCATCAAAAACTATAATTAAAAAAATCTGGGTATCTACTTAGAATTTTCCTCAAGAAGTGAGAATCCTGAGAAACTCGCAGGTACATTATAGAGATAAAAGCACAGATAACACAAAGAATACAACATTTGCTTTTCCTCCTCATAACTTGCATACAGTCATACTCAAGAAACTCAAGATACCTTACTGAAACGTTATATATCACTTCTGTGAAAAAAATGCGACTTAGCGCTGTCTTTGTAAAGAACTATAAAGAACCGCACAATTTCTATAAGGTTGATATAAAGAAGGGACACCCGGACGGAGTATTTCTTTACGAATTCACTTAAGGGTTCAATTTCCCATATTTATATAGAGCAAGACCTAAACTCGTAATAAATATAAGTTACAACTTTTTCCGAAGTTTTAGACAATTTTTTCATTGTATACATCGCATGGCTTACATGCTATGGATAAATCATTTCAATGAGAACAGCAAAAAATTGCAGACTTCTATTAGTATTTTGACCACCATATTTTTCTTCCTGTGCAATATTTTGCAAACTAAATTGCGAATGATTTTTACAATGCCATAAAAATTTGTACCACACTAACACTACTCCACGGAATTGACTGATAAGCTTCTGTTGATACTGAAATTTGATTACTTCTTTGATTGCACTCTATATGTATGTATTCTGATGATACAAATATTTAAAAAAGACATTATAATACCTAAATTGAAATGTTCAGTTGCATCAGTTTGATCATTACTTGTCTTGCAAAGCATAAGAGGAAATATAAAAGTCTTGCCCAGTTAGTTTATCTGCGGTAGACATGTTCACACTTATTGATGTGGAAGTAGCGTGGGGAAATGTGTGACGCAATATCCCAGAATGCTCGCTAAAATATCTAAAACATAGTAGCACAGTTGCACACTTTCTGTAATACTGGCTACATTACGATGCGGGTCTTTACTTGAGTGAACTCATAATATGAACTAATCCCGAGTACGTTTACCTATATTTTTTTGGGGATCTCGACTGAAATTGAGTGAGTCTGCTATGTGCACTTGTGTTGTGAATGATGTAACGAATTTAGGACTCGTGCCAGGGGAAAAATAAGAAAGTTCCTTCCCTTCATTAATCAGTTTATACAGTTCGGATCCAATATATGAGGAAAGCTAATGGAAAGCTTGAAGAACTTTGGCAACGCCGTCCTGCCAACACATCTCTAGGACGAGCTCAAATACAATTTATTAAATAAATTAAAGTTTGCGTAAACTGTGAAGACATAAAAGC
>JABASD010000170.1:0-109710 GCA_019776165.1 Pogonognathellus flavescens
TATAAACTTACATACAAAATTTCAGCATTAAATACCAAGTACTTCTCAAAATATTAGCTTTTTCCCAACCGAGGCATTTTCCCAACCGAGGTGAGTCTCCCCTACTATAAATCTTTTGGATTACAGTAATTGGTAATTTATTCAAGTTGTGGGAACTAACTCTGGGATTCGCTTTCCCTCAGAGTGAGACACAGATTTTCACTAAAAGTAATTTCAATGATTAACATTTTTACTACTTTACACATGTATTACTTACTTAGTGAAATACAAACAATGTTTCGAAATCAAGATAAATATTAAAACAATTTTTAACGAAACAACGTCACATTGAAGTATTGACATTTCTGCAAAATATTTTGCATCCAGTAAAATGCAGGTTCGTCAAAGTCACTTAACGGATAGTACAAGAGTTGACTTGTTAGATTATTCTTCGAAGTGGGAATGAAAAATTTACCTGTAATTGGCATTTTTATTAGAAAATTGTGTAGAATTGTTGGGCCAACATTTTCTGATTGTATTTCTTGCTGTATTAGATTTGATATACTATTCATGGAGATTTTATGTGTATATAAAAGAGTGTAGAAAATTTAAGAGTCAAGGTTTGTGATGTCATGAGGTATATATTGCATTGTACGTGTGTGGATAGAAAAAACTGACATAGCTGATGAGAATTGAAGTGAACTGTCTCGTATGAAGTGAACTCAAGTGGTACACAATAAAATTTTAGGGAGGAAGGCAGGCAGTGAGCCAGGAGGAGTTTGGCAGGGATGTTAATCATGATCACTCGTGGAAGGAATCTGCCAGACGAAGGAGATAAATCTTGTATAATTGACATGTTGTCAGATGCCTCGCGAGATACACACAAGTATCTCTCTCGCTCTTCTTTCGCTCTCTGCTCTCTTTTTATAATATTACGATACGATGTGATAGAATGATAGTAGAACTTAAGATTTTATATATCACACAGATAATACTAAAGCAATGCTGTAACAGGAGAAGAAAACCATTCCTTACATAATAGCTCTATATGCAACTTAAACCAATTCAAAAGGACTGCTAAAGTCAACAGTAGTTTGCTATCCGAAATAAAGACATGTCAAATCAGGTCCTGTAGATATATTCCTTTGCTACGTGTGTGCAAGATAAGACATAGTGCTACGCTATTAGATTAAAGGCTATTATATTCATTCCATTGTAATCCAAAGCCATCTTATTGACTTGACTGCATATTTTATTATGTAATTTAAGCAATCGTAATGCTGTCGCATCCAAACGTAGAAGAAATTCAATTGGAATGCTCTTTATACCAACTAAGTATAATGAATGCTCATTTGCGTAAGTAGAAAATGTTCCTTCTCCCTTTTTCGAAAGTTTTTATTGGAAAACGTCACATTTTATATATATTTCAATGCTCAGTTTGATTCTAAAAGGATTTACGAGTTTTGCACATGATTTTAAGCAGTAAAGTCCAGAAAAGTTTACTCTCAACTTGGAAATGACAGTTTAAAAGTTAACTTCGCTTTTAGTACTTACTAAGGTCATTCACAGTTTATAAATTCAAGTAATATGGCTCGACATAGAATCTAATTGGGAAATCTTGCTTATAATCACCAATCGGAGTTCCAGAATATACTAATTGTGTATGAAAAGAAAAAAATACATTTTTGACATAACGGTAACGTTTTGTTGACCTAATCATTAACAGTTGTAATTAAAAAATGACCTACTGAATTACAGTGTATAGTAAAAATGTAATTTTGCATTGACATTTAAATCGGCGTTAGCAATGAAAAGATTTATCTTTAAACCCGAATTTTTTCTTTACGTTTTGAAAAATGGAAATGGTTGATAAAAGGTTATGCATTTAAATAATTTTTTGTGGTTTCTTTTGCCATTTCTCTTGAAAAGTCTCCAGAGTGAGTTATGAAAAGTAGTGCTTCTTGTAACAAAAATAAATCAAAATACTGTCGAAGGATCTACCGGAAAGAATAAAGATGAAGAAGCAAGTAGGACAAATCGTAAGTAAAAAGGTAGAAACGCGAGAGAAAGAGAGAGTCGTACATGGCAGTGTACTATTAGTCTGTTGGCGTCCTACAACGCGATAGCAATGGCAAACACAACTAAAGTAACAGCATTTTTCACCATATATCATTTTTCTCCAAGGGAAAACTTCTCCAGTACTTTCTTTCTGATGTGTCTTGACTGAGTTCGTTCGAAGATTACCACACGACTTTTTCTGTACCATGTACGAAAATACTTACTTGTACGTACACTTTTACCCGAAAAAAACTAACTGAGAACTTAAAGACAGAATGGGTTTTATTACCAAGTTGTGGGAGAATGCACAAAGGTATGAAATAAAATGTTAGTTAGTAGTTCCAAGTTGATTTCAGTTTTTAGACCTTACTTTCCCTCTCTCTCTCTGTTCTCCGTTTATGTGTGTATTAAATTCCATGATATATATTATTATACCACTTTTTCCAGCTTTTTTCCTCCTACAATAGCAGATCCTTAGTTTCAAGTTTACTAATTTTACGTGGGTGAGTGAACAAAGGAGAATGAGATCCCCAAGAAAACACCACCAGTAGTATTATTACAGATATAAGTCAATGCATACGGCTCCCATTCCCTTCCCATAAGGGGCAAAAGTACTTTATGCAATTAATACTCGAGTTATGTTCACTTTATACAATCTAAACCATCCTATAGACAAACTAACCTTATAAGAAGGAAAATAAAATTGTTTTTAGGATTTTAAGAGCGGAAAGTTAAAAGTTAACTAACTACCTTCTTTAGTACTACGCGGATAATATGCTCTCTCCGCCCACTCCCTATAGAATTTCTTAACACTCCACTCTACAGCTTGTACCTTTGAAATCCCTACTACGACTGTAATAGGCACGCGTTTGTCATTTCTATATAGAAATTGAGATTTTTGACCGTAGAAAGGCAAAATTGTTATATAGAAATAAAAATTTAAGTGTGTAATGCAAGATGACTTTAATATGCACATGTGTAGTTAAAGTCTCAAGTCTCCCTGTGAGGTTTTCTTTAACAGTTTACGTTCAACGTTTGAAAAGAATCTCGTCAGTTTTACTTTTTACTATTCTACTTACTTAAATGAGTGTGCCACAAAGCTTTATTTGACTACAGCAGTACATTAGTGCATTATACAGTAGTAAAACAGTATACAGTATTCTCCATACTGTTTAAAGACCACAGTATTACATAATAAAAGAAAAGTAACGTAGAATGGGCAAAGAAAAGAATTCTACTATGGTATGGGTATATATAGGTATAGTGGCTGTTGTATGTGTATCACTTAGAATTATCAGTGAGTATCAAATCAACTATCTGTGGCAGTATCAGTTTCAGTTTCCGTGCTAGAACTCCCACTCCTTCTGAACTCACTTGACTTGTGTTTCATTGGGTTTGCGTTGGCTGCTGCTGGTGTATGAGTTGAATAAGTACAAGAAAACGTTTGGCGTTTTGTGGGATTTTTACGGTGGAATAATTCTGCCCAAAGTTTTCCACTTAAAAAGTTTTTTTGGAAGAGAACAGTTGCCCGTTAAATTATCAACGGAGCAAAAGAATTTCCATTGCTCCCTCTTTCACTTGTCATTTCGTGTCTTGTCTTTCTTTTACTCTTTCATTCCCGTTTCTCTCCTTTTCTCCCTGTTTCTAGCTTGGCTTTTTGTTTTTGCTAATCTCGATGTTAACTCGAGTCGAGTGCAAGAGTTTTCTTCTCAAGAGCCACACAAGCACGCAAAACACAATGCACCACACAAGTCATAATAACTTCCCACACTTCCTATTATTCCCCTCCTACACTATTAAATTTCAAATCTATACAATACACTCGGGTGCTTAATTTCGCAAATTTTCCATGTATGCCTCAGCTATTTATATAAAAGTAAAACTTGCGAAATTAATGTAATAGGTAACCTTTATGTACTATTACATGGGATCTGCATAGTTTACACTGCAAAATATTTAATTGAGGAAACAGAATACAAAATACGTTGTCAAGCTTTATTTTAAAAATCCGCAACTCCCCGATAATAATTCATCGCGTCTTTTGTGTAATTTTGACTTGAAATTTTCTTCATAGTGGAACTACAACTGAAATTTCATTAATTTTACCTTGAATTGTACTTTTATGGTTATGACATGAATAATTGGGTTAAAATTCTTTTGTTTTTAACGCACTGCTTAATTTACTAGCAGATGGTTTGTGAAATTTTGCGTACAGAAATCTTTGCAATTCTTATACTTGTGCAGAAAATAGTTCTCAACCTACTTACTGTAAGTAACTTTTCGTTGCGATGCTGAATAAATGGACTGCGAAGGCAAACAGAAGATTTTGACGTGAGAATAGTTAAAAGTAGCAGTAATTTGTAAGAGTATCCTAAAATAATATTTTGGTTGATCACAGCAAGGTATTGATAACAGGATCTAGACGTTTTGGTTTCAGGGCATAAAAGGCTGTAAATCTAAACAGTGCTTTTGCTTTATCTCCATATAGAATCTCTCTCTCTCTCTCTCTCTCTCTCTCGTGAATACATCTCGCTGGAACCTATATACACGGAGTAAAATACCTCTGGCCTATGAGAATGGAGAAACTCTTGAGGAAGTAAAGTAAATGCATGTAAACAGTAAAGGCAAATGAAAAGTGCTAAAGAAAAGAAGTGAAAGCCACCTGCGTTCCTCTTTTATTTTCTCACGAACATTCAACTACCTTAACGTATACATTTCCTTCCTTTATTTCGCATCAGCTCCTTGTCATCGTCTTCTGTGCGTGTCCGCGTCTACTATCGAAACTTTCTTCGTATTTCACAGTAATTCTCTATTTCTTCCCTATATATACATGCAGTACACATATCTATCTATTAGTAGGTCGCTGTATAAAACTATTTACTCGTATACATACATTTTTTTGCAAAATGTATACCAAAGGAGTATGTACACAAGCATTGAGGTATATCCTCTGTATATATCCTACTGCAAAAGACCATATTGCAATATTCCACCCAGTTGCTTAAAATTTGCTCTACTTTTGAACTTTTTCGTAGCTGTGTAGTTAAAAATGAATTTTACGTAGGAGAAAAGTGTTAAAGTCCATAAAAACTAAAGCAATTTGATCAGCATCAAGATTCTAGTTTTCCATTCGTCAATTTGATTTTTAAAAGTTGGCAAAAGACATGGGAAAAAGGGACAAAAGGAAATAAAAACGCCCATGATGAAATAAAATTCGTACATAGAAGTAAAATATATAAGACGAGGCAGAAAAGCAAAGGAAGACGAAGAGAAGTAGAAGAAAGTCTACAAAAAGAACTTTCTTCTTCTTCTTCTCTCTTTCTACGTACATACATACTATACATATTCTTTCTTCTAATCTTCAATCTCTTTCTACATCATACAAAGAGAAATTACACATGTAATCTGGAAGGAAATGAAACTCGGTACAAAGTATAACTGAGTTTGCCTCTTTGAGTGATTATTTTTAAAAAGCGGGTAGTTTAGTTATGTGTATAGGAAATGAAAGCGGGAGAGAGAGAGAGAAGTACAAGAACGATGTGTATGTGTCTTACGTTCTGTTCTCGACTGTTTTGTTCGACTTTCTTCTTTTTAGTAGGAGACGTTTACTAAGTGAGCATCAAGAGTTACGCTCAGTCATTTCATCTCTCTCTCTCACATACACAGTTCAGCCATTTGCAAATGAGGTTGGCCCGTGTCGGATTTGTCACTTTGTAAATTGAATAACAGCTCCGGGTCCAATAGCAGGATGCTTTGCTCATGTGAATCAGTCGGGGAATTGCTATTCTACGAATTATATTCTATTGCTATCATGTCCTCACTTTCTCTACGCCAAAGCTCTTCTTTCTTCTGTGTATTTAGTGCTCAGATTCGTTTTACTCACATTCCCTTAACTTGTGTTTACGTTCATGTACTTTTCTCCCAACACATATACAATAAACCACGTTTATAGGTAAATATTATTACGTATAAAATATATAAAGCTGCAAACTATACACTAACCACCACAAGTAAACTATAAACACAGCAAAACAGACGGAAGAGTTAACGAGAGAGAGAGAGAGAGTTGCTTGGTTTTATTCGCCAAAGGCAACTGAAGCGAACCAACGGAAAACCACATCACACACCATAGATTCCATGATTCCTTCTAAGTGGAGCTTATGTCGTAGTTGTCGTCAGTTATGCCATTTTCTGACATTTTTAACCACAGAAACACACATTACCCAACAACACCACTACCTAAAAACCAAGCGAAAGTAAACAGATTCTAAACACATGCCTATTCGCTTTGTACTTTCTTCTCACAACCTGAAATGACATACCAACCCAACCTTAATTTCATTTTTCCGGAGATCAACCTTATCTTACTTTGTACTTTATTCTTACCCTTACCTTTTTTGATAAATTATATATATTCAGAAGGAGATAGCTCCTTCATATAAAAATAATGTAAACTACCCTTGCACAAAGCATTGCATTGTTTACATTCTTTATTTTGGTTAGCAAAATCTAATGATTAAAAATCGTAACAGGCAAACAAACAGCAAGCGTATGCAATTAAGATCGCTATGACCAAATTGCCAATAACTAATTTCACATCCCTACACAAGGGTCAACTAAATCAATAAAAATACACCGATTTTTAAATGATTTTAATTATAATGCATTTTATCACTACTAAGCAATATGATTGACAACATGACACTATTAATGTACTTAAAAGCATCAAACCTATTTTTCCTTGTTAATAAAATAACATGAAATCTAAAAAATGTATGAACATCCCCTACACGTTACTATTACTGTTTATTACTTTTCTTGTGTATGTGGTTGGTGGTGGTAGGAATTGGGGGTTTAAGTGAAAGTGTTCATTACTTGAATTTATGTGTGAGTGAAATGAGATTGTGAAGATGTGAACGACTCACTCATCTGTTAAGCGTAATTGGAAATGCGTTGATGGCTTTCTTAGCGTTGTTCGGTTTGGCACAGGAGGAAATCACATATTTTCCCAGCACAGCTTGAGACATTCACACTTCACTAAAGATCACATCACACAGCTAATTCAATTCAGTCAAAGCCAGGCAAAGAAAACGTTGCGAGCCCAAAACGCAATACCGCAAAATGCTCTGTGGTTTCTCATTCGAAGACTATTGATGATTCTCGTTGTACGTGTTGGCATTTTATGTGTATTTTTTATTCTCCGTCTTGAGCTATCATCAAAATCTTGATAGAGATTCGTTTTGAAGTAAAGAGTTATTACTTATCTATATCTATAAATCTCCCGTCTCAAAGCTGACATTTCACATCTCACCCCTTCAGCTCTTCCATTCCATCATTTCACTCCACTCCGCCTAATAGTTTGTTTTCCTCATTTTATTTCTCTCTCTCTGTCTCTTTCTCTCTCGAATGTACGTTCCACCACCAAAGACTCTTCCGGATTTTCCTCCAGATTGAATTGGATTGGCTTTCGGATGCTTGTAGCCATGAACAGTCTTCTGCTCAGCATCCCTGTGCATTTGGCTTCCAGTAAAAGAATCCCGTGGAATTGAATTGGTTTGGATTGGATGGATGAATGTCTATTTGGCCCAAGGGTTCTATCAGGACTACACCACTACTACTTCTATTCCTCTACGACTAGTTCCGTTTCCTTCCCTTATTATCCTTTCCGTATGTTTTACTCTCCTTTATTATTGATGTATTATATACTATGTAACATATAGCCCCTCGTCCTGTATATGACTGTAGAAACCGAAATTATATTTATACACGTATAAGGGTTGACCTAACTTGAGTTTCTCTTCCTTCGGTCTTCCTCTCTTCCTCGACATTTCCTTAATTCACTTATTAACCAGGCAAAGCCAAGCTAAAGATTAACCAAGGGTGCAAGTTTGCGTACAAACTTGCTTATTTTTTAAGTGCTCAAGTAATCGCTGGTGGAAAAAACTCGCAATCCTGCGATGTAGTATACACCATACACCGGGAAATTTTCGGTGACGCTGAAATTGTTTTGGTATGTTGCGGAAAAAATTGAAAAAGTTTTGGATTTCGGAGAATCTGCTTGTGTATGCGTAATTTATGTATTTGTTGTCTATAAAATCGGGAAATGTTTTGGATTCACCGAGAAATTCATCCGTAGGATATCGGAATGGGAAGAAAAGTATTTTTCCACCAGCGCAAGTAATATGTGCGTTCGTATACATTTTTGTATGAGGTAAAATAAGAATTTATGCACTTATACTCGCAAGTATGAGATTTTTATTCGTAAATGAATATTTTATTAGTTTGTCTAGTGCGTTAGCGCTGTAATATGTAGCAGTAAAAATAATCTGTGTTCAATAATAATAATGCAATCTACCCCGGGTGATTTTCTTCCATATCTAATAAGGAGCAACGGAAAGCAAAGATAAACCGAAAGAAAATACAAAGATAATATTACTGTTATTACTTTACGGATAGTTAGTATAAGTTTGTAAGTTAAGCGGATCTGGTGGTGGTGGTGGTAGTAGAAGAAGCGGGAGAGAAAGGAGAGAGTGAGTGAATGAGTCAATTCCCATCGTGGAATCAGAATCGCTCCACATCACTCACTTACACACAAGCCATCATCTTACAGATGGGTTTTCTTATTATGTTGACATGCCAAACCAAACTTAGCCAAAACATCATCATCTTAAGCTTTACACGAGTCAGCTGTACCTTTACATTTGTAGATGAGAAGCTTCACTTACTTGCTAAACCTAACCAACTCACTTCCCTGTTTCCCCACAGCAGCAGTTAATATAATAAGTGATAACCTTATAGAAACTTGATTATCTCTCGCACTCTCTACTCTTCTTCCAGACGAAACTCACTCATCCCTGTGGATTCACATTTATATTCTCATTTTCCACTTTCCACCTGCTTCCATTTTATCTTTATGACTTTCTTTACTATGAAAGATGCTCCCGCTCCGCTTTCTTGAAGCTTTTCCTCTCTCAAGTCATATACCAGTTGGTGCGTATCAATTTCCCTTGTTCTGCATCGTTAGAGACTCACATAAGCAACCTGTGGTCCTTATTTTAGTGTCTCTTTAATAATAACCCAAAAACTTGACGAAAGTTGAACACATAAATATATTGAGCTGAAAAACATTTTTTAAACATTCCTTGTGTGTGATCAGAGCAGAGGACGTACATATATTTTGTGAGTTTACCTGTAGAACGAGCTTATAGTGTTAAATAATATTGCTTAATGTTAATTTAAAAGGCTGTACCATTCCAAAAAACAAGATTTACATGTATTTCGAATTTTATTGCCATATGTTTCATTAAATCTTACAAATCTAAGGGATTATTCCACATTCTTCTACACAAAAGTAAATAATTGCATATTGTTGTGTTTACGTGGATTACCCTAAAGAATTTTGTTTTTTATTGTGTCATTCCTCTCACCTCTATACCACAGAATACTATGATTAGTACGTAGGGGTTAAGAAATAATAAGCAAGAGTATTGCTTTTATGGTTAATAAAGAAAAATTAGCTACTAATCTTGGTAATAGTTAATGTGAAGTGAGACACAAAGGAAAATGATGAAAAATCAGATAGGAAAATCCCATCAGAGTATTTAAAGAGACATAAAAAGTCGTATAGCTCGTTTGTCTCACCCTCGATTGTAATCAACGCAGTAAAAATGCTAATTTAATTGTTTAGCCCTCGTCTATTGGATTAGCACAGGGAAGACAGACTGACAAGGCAGACACACACAGAGAGTGTTGTACTTTTACCACCAGAAAGCGTTTTTTATTAGCTTCACCATTGCCAACAAAGTTTTAGCACCCTTACTATGCTATATAGTGATATTACACAGGAATTTTTCCACTTCACCACATTCTGCATTCCTATATAACCTTTACGTCGTAAAATCAAAGTCCCCTTTGTAAAACACACGCACAAATATCTGTGTATGTATATGCGCGTGTAGAAGCTTAGCGTTAATAGATAGAAATGATAACTAAGTAAGAGAGAGAGAGAGAGCGGTTTCTGTGCGTAAGTAGTAACTACGAAGGAAAAGAACAAGTTGAACAAATTAAACTGATTCTGGAAGGTTGAGAGTGTCTCAAGTAAAAAATGCATTGAAAAACGAATGAATTATATAATTAAGAGGCAGGATGGAGGGAATAAGAGAGTGAATTCTGAGAGTCAGGGAGTAATAGGAAAAGTGAAGTTTTTGAAGAGAACGTTGTAGCATTTAAGACGGGCAGATGAAATTGAGGAACGGTGGAAGTGAGTCTTGAACTTTTAGCATTGTAAGTAGGGACAGAGTGAAGTGAAGTGCATGAAAGTACACATCTCGCACTTCTCCACTCATTTAAGAGTTTAATTTATAAAGAGAATGAAGGCTCGGTCTGAAATTAGCAGGTGGGAATGTCTTTCCTTCCTCGCGCCCACAATCACTCTAATTTGCCAATGTAATTATGACTAAGAGCGAACTGAAGTCACAATGACTGCCTATTTGATTCTCACGAGCAACGGAATTCCCACTAACAGCCAGAAAACTGCTTTTTTCTATAAGAAAGATCAGAAAAGCCAAACTTACTTAACTCAGAGACTCTGTGTGGAACTTATAGTCAGCCCATTACATGGTACAAGCACAGTATTACATACCACAAGGAACCATGCACAGAAAACTACTTACTGAACTATGTATTTTAAGTAATAGCCTATCTAAATAACTATCTTTGTGCTTATGCTATGTATGTATGCATAAAAGTACCTATATACCAGCACTTAAGTATACACAGAGAGAAAAGTATACCTAAAGTACCTAGTAATAATAAAATCTTGAAGAAATTAACTTCGGTTGGCTATAAGGTGCCGGTGGAGGAATGTTATTGTGAAAATGTTGGCAGACTGACAAGACACGAAAGAAGTTACCACACGTTATTATGATGAGGATGTGGACGTAAAGAAATAGGAAAGAATCATCAGGGAGATAGAAAGAGAATGGAAGATGTATTAATTATTTCTGTGTGCATCAGTGTAGTAATTTTCTAATGTAATTGTAAATGCATTTTTCAGTATAATTTGTACTCACGGGTTTTTTCTCCTTCGTGCGCTTTCCTTTTGCATGTGTATATGTGATGATGTGAGTGCACGCTATAAAGAATTACTTTGATTTCTTCTACACATCAGTAGTAGTAATAGTAGTCAAGGCAAGATTTGGCTATCTTGTCTGTCTTTATGTGAAATGAAATGAAATTGAACTAATGAAAGGTTAAAGATTAAAGGAGAAGAAACTAAAACGTCAAAAACCAAGCCAGAGTATAGAATTCTCCATGTTCCTCCATATGTAGTAAGCTAGACTTACCTTAGTTACATATAAGAGTATTTCTTCCATAGGGAAAACTTTTTTTAGATTGCGAGAGAGTGAGAGAGCTAAGTGCTCTGACTTTGATCAAACAAAAAACTAATGAAATGAAATGTAGGTTGGTTTCCTCTATATATGTATGCACCTATGTATATGTCCTGTGTGTAAAAGTAAAGACTAGTGTGCACAATGAGCATTGAAGCTTATGCTTTGACTTTTTATGTATATGTACTACTAGCAAAGGTATATCTCTCAATATGTATGTGTGTATGTTACTTTGAGGTGGTGTGGATTGGATTTTAGATTTAGATTTGAGTAAAGTGGTCTTGTATTTTATTCTGTATGTGCATGATGCTTATGTGATGTTATATTACTTTGCGAGACTGACTCACCTTCTTCGTTTCGAAGAAGAATCTGATTGGAGTCGATTATTGTTGTAAGGAGCCGTGAAACAATTTTGACAGACCGGTTTTACATTTATATTTCTATGTTGTGTATCCTACACTCAATTTATTTTATTACATTTCATTACAAACCTAAGGATAATATTCATTCCTTTGTCTTACTTTCGGGTACCTGCTGATTCTTTACTGACTTCACTTAAAAGTTAATAAGTAGTAATTCTCAAAATCATATACCTAAACAGAAATCCTTCGCACGCATCATCCAACTTGTCTACATGACTGTGTCTATAGCTATATAATTTTAATTAATAATCAAAGTCTGCATGTTTACAACATTTACTTATGTATTAATTTAAGTTGATTGTATCACCACAAATGGTTTTCCGAAGAAAAACACAGTCTCATCCAGAAACCACGGAATACTTCTTTCATATTTGTATTTAGCAGTCTATAACTTTTAGCTAACCTTTTATGCTAGAATATTTTGTGTAGATGTACCTATTTATAAATGGGAATTATTTGCAACTAAAGTATTAGAAAAGGTAAATCAATGGTCATTCCAGTTACTGTTGCCATTTAATGAAAATTTCTACCAAACATTTTATTTGTATTCTTCAAAACTTTCAGATCCTTGAGTTGTATGTTCTTCTACATGTAAAAAGTAGCTTGTTAGAAATTTACTGTTTCGTATGGAAAGTCATGGTTTAGTCAAATTGAGATTGTATAGGTATGTAATGTTAAACATGTAATGTGCTCGCTTTGCATGTAAAGTCATAAATGAATTTAATTTGACTGGCTGTGGAAATGGGATCGGTAATTACAACTGTGTTTTACATGAGTTCTGGTTGATTGAACAATGAAGCTACTACTTGTACTATAGGTGCTTTGCGCATGTAAAAAGAGAGCTAGGAAAATGGAGATGGTCTGTGAAGACAAGAGATTCTTATAAATTGCTTTTATCATCAAACAGCGTAATAATGTTCCCTGATGGAGGTAGAAAGGTAATGTAATGTAATGTAATGTAATCTGGTAATGTAATGTCGCTCTGACTTTTAGTTGAAAGTTGAATTGGGGTTTCCGCTGACTTGTGCCTGCCTTGAGTTGGTTTGTTCTGGTTTCATTTGACTTAAGACCTTTGTAGTATAATACTTACATACATCTTCCATTTAAAAGTATAGACCCTTATATTCCCTATATAATATACGTGTAATAATATATCTCTACTACTACTAATAATAAGAACGCAGAGAGAGAGAGAAAGAGGTGATGAGGATATGAATTGAAAGAGGCTAAAGGGTTCTTCAAATCTACGAGACTCCCTGCTGTGTCTTGGAAATTGAAAGTTGCCAGGAGGAGATGAAAAAAAATCTAGACCAGAATTATTCTACTTTTACAGCACATACATACACAGGGAATTTCATCAGCTTTCGTGATACTGATCTATCCACACATGAAAAAAGTGTGTTGTATATATAAAACATACCTAAGTTGCTATCTAACCCTTGTAAATGAATTACACTTTAAATTTTTCTTTATTCTCAGCGTAAAATATTTTATTAGCTTGATTATAGCAGTTGGGTGCGTGAAAATGTGAAATAGTTAAAGAAACCTATTATTATTTCCTCTGTGTGTATCCTTTTGAATTTACACCAAGTTTTTTACACGAGAATGGTAATATGAAAAATGTTTGGGAAATCAAAGGGGCAAATTTATTAGCAGTACTTGTCGAGTGTGTTTATTGATGTTTATTAGAACAGTATTGAATTAGACTCAAGTGGAAATGAGGAAAAGGGAATTAGAAACCAGATGGAATTGGATTGGAAAACTTTCCGTTGGTTTAGACTAGAAAAAGATTTACAGATTTGATAATGCGTTCATGGTTGTGTGACGTGTTGAGTTGATGGGATGTGATGGTGTTAACTAAAAGGTTCAAGGTGATTTCAGATAGCACCGCAGTCTTGGAACATTTCTATACACACGGAGAAAAGGAGAAAGGAAAAGAGAATAGGAAGAAAGGTGTGTAGTAGTAGTAGTAAAAAGGAAAAGCGTTGAATATGTCCTTGTTGGTTTGCTTGAAGTTATACCAAGTTAAGCTCACAGTTGGTCTTAAGAGAGAATCAAGTGAGCAAAGCGAAAAGAAGTCTAAACACGTAAAATGGCTTTAAGCGTTGTCTGCAGAGAAGGAGAGTCAGGGGGAAGTTGAAATTTGATTTAGGCTGATGTGATGTCATTTCGGTTGGCGTGAGCTTCAGTGTTGGTGTTGGTGTTACTATCTGTAGGTGGGTGTCTGTAGTTCTCTTTCCTCATGCCCGGCTCGGGTTCCACGGCTTACGAGTTGGTTGGCGTCGTCGTCGAAGTTTTTGCCCATGTTCCTCGCTGGAATAGGTCGGCAGTGAGACACAGTCTCTTCCCTGATAAGCGGAATTAATAATCTCATTTTATCCTTGAGCAATAGCAGAATGTCTTCCTATCTTCACAATCATGTTGGTAGAGATATTCAAGCGCACGTTCATCTTTTTCTTATGTTGGGAAACCTGTAACAGCTATTAATTGTTTTTCAGAATTTACTTTATTTCCTTCGTTCAGAAAAAACAGATTTTTGGTCCATCAATATTTGTAGGCAAATAAATATAACCGAAAATGAATTTAAATGTGTAACAGTAGTCTGATATTTTCGCATAAATTAACTGATGTATGAAAATCAATGACATGGCTTAATAAATTGTAGGTAGTTAATCTGTAAGTACATTACTAAACATAAAATGCCAAATTATATCGTTTATTTAGCCATTTATTACTCGATAAGAATGTAAAAGTAGGAAAAAATATGAAATGATTGTATATAAACGTGTGTTGGTGAATCTTTGACTAAATTGTTTGTTTGTTTTTATTCACAGGACAAACAACAACTGTCACCGTTGTGTCGTCATAAATGAGCGTCATCAAAATGTGCTACAATACAAAGAAAGTAAGTCAAAGTCTTTGTTACTTACCAGGATACTATAATAAATGTTTGTGCATTGTTTTTATCATTGCACATTTATCACAGGCCTTAATAGTTTAAAGCTTGCATTAAATGTAAGTGCATGGTTGGATAAGTTTATAATGATATGTTTAGAATTGATACTCATTCAATTTTGTTTTTCAATCTCAATAGGCAGCTACTGTGAGGAAAAAGGAAACTTGGACACGCTTTGTACACAAATCCCAGGAGATGCTTCGCTGTATTCTTTGTTCCGAATGGACGCTACATCTGAAAAATGTCCTTTTGAGTAAGTCGACTACATTTCAATATACGGAACGATAGTGGAAATAGTCTTAAGCATTTTTATTTCATAGGTGAAGACAAAGATATTTAGCTCATTGACTAACGTAAGTTAAAATTATTATTTTCAGTGGAGCTCCATATACGTTCACGTACAGTAAAGGATATGGGGAGTGCAAAAATCCCGTTTCTCATGTTGACACTTGTATGGAGAGTTCCCGACTTTTGTTACGCTACCAAGCTTGTCCAGATGTACAGAAAACGGAAAGTACACGTAAGTGAAAAACCTACAATCGTTAAAACCAAACGATATCTTAGAAAATAATAAGCACTTCCTGTTGCCAACCTACTTATATCGTTTCACTTACATTTATCCTGAACTTATTGCGTATAGGAACTGAAAATAGGTAGTTACTCTATAAATAAGGATTCCAGTATGCAAATTATGGCATTAGGGTGCTAAAATAATATTACGATTTCTATTCCACCCTTGTCCGCCCGCATCCTTCTTATACAACACAGATCTATACATATTTCGTTATAATGTGTAAATTTAATGCGTTCTTAGTATGCTGATAATGCGATATGAGAAATACGATCTCATGTAAGCAGAATTATGCCCCGTTATGATAATGAGACGGCTGCATGCCCAGCAAAGTCAAACAAAGACACATTACACATCAAACGAAAACCAATTCAATCTTTCCCATTCATTAGGTTCAAACTTAGAAACACAAACAGACCATTCCGTTCTGTCGGTGAGACGCAACAGAAACAAACTGCATGACATAACATTATAATAAAATTGCCAGGAACTCACAAGATTATTGTTTTTGCTTCTTTTGTTAATTATCCACCATTTCAGCGTTCTTGAGTACAAATTAGTACATTCCATAATGGGATCGTGTTGTAGCTCATCTGTGTTATAATTCAAAATGAATATTATTTCAGAGAGAACAATTATTGGAACCGCTGCTTAAGTATTAAAAATTGCATTTTGTAAGGAATCGTTTTTTCTTGTTAGTAAATTAAGCATATCTATATAGCCAAAATCGTGTTGTCATTTGCATTATGTGTGTCATAATTGACTATTTACGGTGAAAAACTAAAATAATGAAGAATTTATTTATACCATTTAAAAATGAGAGCATGCCTAATTTGCTAAAGATTTCTTTAAACGAAGTTTTTAACAATCATCAACATTTTTGTATATCAAACCGTGACCGTAATATGGCAATTATTATTATTATGCCTACTCAACTGGAGCAATAGATCATACATTGAAAGCAAATTGAAAATTGCTACTTAACTGTGTGTGTGTTCTGAATTTAATATTTTCTATTTGTTTAAGCAATTATAGCTACTTTTACTATCCCTTAAAGGATTGCTGCTTTGTAAATTGAAACAAGAGTGAATGTTTTAAAGTTTATTAGTGTTACGTGTGTGTTTATATAGTTTGTATGTGTATAGGTGCGTTTATATGTAAAGTACTACTGTAAATAAGTAGCTTAATACATGCTATAAATTATACAATGTATATAGTGGTAGTTTCTGTGTATGCACATACAAAGAAATTAGTGAGCTGGAACTGGACTGGACATGGAAGCTTGTTTTGTGTTAGTTATGCTTAGAATATATTATTGAAGACGGAAAGCGTATTGAGTCAGGAGTAGTAGTAAAGTGTATAGAATCGTATAGTTGTAGTTGTACCTGCCCGGACTGGACTTCTAGTAGAGCAATAAATGAAACAAGAATACTACGGGGAGTGAAGACTCATGTAATAACAAATGAGCATTTGACACGAAAGACGGCTATCAAGGCGTGACAATGGCACTTCAAAAGTACAAGGAGACCGGATCGTCCATCAAGAAATTCTGACAGGGCGAGACACGCCTCCCAGCTCAATCTCCTCAAATATATTCAAAATATTATGCCATGTTGTTCTTTCACTCTCGCTATATGCCATGCCTTCTACCTCAACTAATAAATATAACATGCCTAATACATAAAAGTTTTTATACGAAATACACCAATATTTTATGTCCGTTTCATTTCAAAGAATATTATTATTATTGTATTGTCTGCATTTGTTATTTTACTCGCTATGTTCGTTTGCTTTGCTATTATATTTCCCTCTCTCACACACTATTCTCTTTCTTTCGTTATGTGTGTGTGTCTCACACGTAAAGAATAATGCAATCAGTCAGTTTTATGTAGTGTGCATGAAACTCTCTGTGAGTATAATGAATTTAACGTGGTATTGTTATGTTCTTGTTGTGTATTGAATACTACGCCTGTTGTGTGTGAAAAACTGACGGATTTTATTGCACTCTGTGCGTATGTATATGTATTTTAATGCTTTTACATGTTTTTTCTCCTATCTTTGCAAGATTATCTTATCAAGTAGGTATTACTTTGTCGATTGAATGTCTAATGGTTTTACATGGTGTGCATTTGCGCTTACAATGAAAACAAAAGAAAACACAATGATCAAATGCAACGGGATATGAACGGTCTTTTGACCACCATGTACCTTTAGTCGATCGCAATAAAATTTACATTAATTCGTAGTGAAGCTTAATTGTTTTTTAAAATAGTACACACAGTGTGTTTCTGGAGGCAGTGTAAATTAGTTTCTCTTTGAGAAGAAATGAGTTGATTGTCCAGAGAAATTCCATTTTGCCAATTTTTTACTAATTCATGGACATGCTAACAAATGCTCTGCTTCACAACAAAAAATAAATCCGACAGTTGAATAAAGTCATCTTGGTACTGGCATCTCAGCAAGGGAAATATGACGAATACTAAATCTGTTGTGCAAATCCCAGAATATTGTTGGACGAATCTATAGGGAGAATTGCAAATTAGTTTTTACACCGAAAGTAAATTAATGAATAAAAAATTATTTTAGATTTAATACTAATTTATAGGTACCTTACTTCTTTGTGTGTCAGGACATTTTTTACCTACATATTATACACTATATGTAAATGTACGTATACAAAATGTATACAAACCTTTCTTCCACGCAAACAACTATCACCCAAAAATATACTTTTGATGTATGTTCATGAATGCGTAATGCAAAACTGTCATTCACTAGATCATTCATTACTTGAGGTACTATGTATAAGTTCATAATCTTGTGATGTACTGTTTTGCTTGTAATTGCATAAATTTTTTTATTACATAGAAAGTCGAAATCAAATGAAAGCAGTAAGTTTGTCAGCATCCTATCTACTTGCAACAAACAAGCTATAACTACATCTAACTGCAATATGCTTAATAAGTTTAATCCTAAATGAAATGATATGAGAAGCGGAAATATGCGGAATTCAATCACCTTTTTTTATCATAAATTACTTTTAAAAGTAAACTGCCTAATTCCAGGAAGTTGAATAAAATAATTGAAAATGATTTAAAAACAAACACAGTAAACAACTTCTTTAGTATTAAAGTAACTGACTATTGTAATGAATATTTCATCTATTAATAACAGTGTAGAGAAATTGAGATAAATTAGATTATTTTCCAAAAGGAACCACATTTCAATTTTGCATGTGCTAAATTCAGACGGAACAATAATTTATAGCATGTAGTTGATCAATGTACAACATTACTTTCGGACTGATATAAAAACTTAACAGCAATAACAGTAGCTGCAGCTTACTCGTTATTTTTTAATTGTAAGTTTTCTTTACATTAGCACGCCTGACTCTCTCTCTCTCTGCCTTTTTCTCTAGCTTAAAATGTAGCGACGACGAAAGAGTGTATCGACAAAAAGCCACCACGACCAAAAGCCTTGTAACTTAAAAGCAGCACTCGAAAAGCCAGTCTCACTTATTATATCATACTCGAAAAGCATTCGGCATGGTTGTAAAAAACCTGAGCAAAAAAGTATTTGTTGTAGTGTGAGTCAAGTTTTGTGAATGTAGCAACCTTTTGTTTTCCATTTCATTGCTCGATTTGCTTTTAACATACAATTACAATACTACATTGGCAACACACAGTATTCTTAAAGAGCAAAAGAGAATTCACGCAGAGCTTCTCCTAATGGCTTATCGTTTATGCTGAGTGAAACTGATGATTGTGAGTTGAAAGTAATACAAATGGATTTATACATACTTTACATTTATACATACGTATATCATATCTACACATACATTGTACTTAGTTAAGAAAGATCAAGTCGAAATAATACATTGAATCTTGCATAACCCTATAAAACTACAATAGTATATTGTTAGCTTCATCTTCATCTTCACTTACACATTATAAGTGTTGTACTAATAAGAAGAGGCTTTTTGGAAAGGCCACCCTTTGGCTATTTAAACTCAGCAAGCTCCACTGTAATCATCATATTATTATAATGGGCAATAAAGTTTAGTTCAGCGGGACGGCTTTTCTCTCTCTCTCTCTCTCTCTCTCTCTCTCTCTTTGGCTAGAAAAGACCAAGACACTTTATGCTGTCTAGCCCGTTTAGTTATTTATGCATGAATGCACTTGAGTTCTCTCTCTCTGTAAGTAACAGTCTCTCAGCTATATAAAATATATTATAATATACGACTGTATTTAAGTGTAAGTGTGTACTTGCGTCTTTGGAACATTACTAGAACTAATGCGAGAGCTTTAAGACACAAAGTCAAGAAGAAGACACAGACACATAGAGAAAGCATTTAAACTCCTGAGGTTAGCAACGGAGATTAGCATTACTTTAGCTTATTTGATATTTATGTAACTGTCTTCGGTATTTAGACATGGTATTTTGGTATGCACACAGCAGTATGAGTATTTATGCACTATTATATCTCATACTATAAGGTTTATATATTAAATGTAAAATTATGATGTGATGTGTATATAGCCAAGTTGTGTTTGCCCTGTGTACAACTGTGCATAGAAGAGGTTAGACACTCAAATTCACCTTTAGCTAACAGCAAAGTGTCTTCAGACGCTTCGTTCTTCATTAGATGTTGAATGAGTGTCTTCGTCTTCTTCTTCTTCCTTTCCTCAAATTTATTCATTAGCATCAATTTACATTCAGGATGAGCCTGGGAAATTAATTCTCTGCTGGGTGGGAGGATGTCCGTGATGAGTTTAGAGGTGTGAGGAGTGGAAGGAGTGCATAGCATAGAAATCCCAAGATTTCCTTATAAGAATATAAATTTAAACACTCGCAGCAAGTATAAAGATAGTAGGAAGAGCGAAAGATGTTATTGTAGCGGCTAAACTATATAGAAGAGAAGAATTTAGAGGAAGCCGTATAGTAGTATGTCTGTGTATGTGTACACATTGCACATGGAGTAATGAAATCGAAAGCAATTTCGTAATTAATCAGCAAAGTTCTCTGCATGGAGGCCTTCTACTCTATCTGCTCTAAACGAAACGGTTTGAAAGTGGGAGAGAGAAGAGCGGAAAGATGTGCTTTGTAATTAGTCGTATTGAATTGGTTTTTTGGTTAAGGAGAAGGAGGGACGTGTTGAATTAATATCACACGAAATAACAGATAATGCAAATGTACTCCATGCACTTGACAAATAACCCAAAGAAACTTCCAGACGTTTACTGCACGAAGAAATTGATTAGAGCCACACGGAGTGAAATCCAAATCCAAACGAATACACGTAGCGACATAACAACTTGGATTTTACTTCTAATCGCTAAGTATTTTATTTTAAGTACGAAAGAATGTAAGAATGCCAATATAGAGAGAGATATACATATACATAGAGATGTACTTTGTAAAGTTGTTCAAGACATGTTGAAAAGTGTGCTGCGGTTTATTTGGCTTAACCCAGAAATACTAATGAATTGTTTTCTTTTTAATTTTCTGTAGTGGAAGAACTGACATGTTTAGCTCAATGGAAGGAAGGTTCGCATCATTACCTTGTTGGGAAAGTCAACCGGGTCAGAATGACAATGCCAGTTTCGAATGAAGACAGCTATCGATGCTTTGTCTATGAAAAATCGAAAAGTGGTCATAATGGCTACAGAGTCGCTATGTCAGAGGATGCCACTTGCAGTGGAGTCAATTCCCCAACTGAAGGAGCAAGAACTCTCACATTAACAAAAGGTAATGTCTTTCACATCCCTTATACTTATAAAATTCACACCAGATAATTCACACAGTTAACTTTTTCTCTATTAAAAATATTTTTTGTAAAGTATGGTGCAAGATTAATTATTAATGTCAATTCTTAACTGCAATTTTATATACCTCCACATTTTATTTAACCAGCTAACCTACAAAATTAATCTGACAAAAAATCAGTAAGGTTTCTAAAATTGAAAATGACATTGAGAAAAAGCACCATGTACTACCACACATAATGATTAAAAATTGAAATTCAGTTTTCCCAGTAGTTTTTTAGGAGTATTTTAGGAAAGAGTGACTATGTGGAGTGTGTTTGGTTGCGGGAGATTCCTTGTGGAGTTGGAAGCGTTTTTAATTGTGATTTTGTGTTTATTGAACGTTTCAGTGGACAAAGGGGACATAAAGTGCAAGTTTCCAGGTTGGATAACCACCCACCATTGGCATACACTGGATGGTAAAATGTCAACGAAAATGCATCATAAGAACTCGACGATGCACATCAATGACGACAACCGTAGGAATTCATCCGGGCATTATTCTCATGGTGGAGGGAGCTTGTCAACCGGAAACTCGTACAGACCTGCTTCAACTCTCTTCACCGGCGGAACACGAATTATTTGCCAGCAAAGCTTTGATATTTCCCCCAATCACGTAGCCCTTGTGGCTCAACACACAGAAGGATGGTATGTCATCTACTTCTTCTTCTTCTAACATAAACAAAACTGCCTTTATGTTCCCTTTCTCAATACACAGCATTAATAATCTACTTAATCTGCTTACACAGAAAATAATAATAACTATAATCATAATCATTGCTAAAAATGACTAGTGTAATAATTCTTCCTGAATATAACTCTAAAGTTTTTGCTTACGATTAGTCAATATACTTACAGGACATGGTATTTGTATACGTACATAACACTTTGTCGTTTAGAATGACATAAGAATGTATTGCATCGAAAATGTACTAAATAATGACGTGATACAGCAAGTAAGAACGCTGTACGCACGCCAAAGCAATCTAAGCGTAACGATCTCATTATATTTCGACTTGTTGTTCGCAGAATAGATCTAAACGCAATGTACAAAGGATTTACGATTGTTGCTTGAATATTCATGTTTATAATCTTGTATATAGATTCATGTTACCTTTGTAAAGATTCAGAGTGCCATAAAACTAGGCGTAGGCGTACCACGGAAATTGATTTGTATAATATTCGTATCATAATGAAAATGGAACACGTACTATTTAATTTTTTAGTGTGGTTGGATTATTTTGTTAAGAATTCCTAAAACTAATACTATTTTTTTTAATTTTTCATAGCAAAAGCGAATTGATTTGTATGCACCTGTACAAGCGGGCTAATCACGTTGTGGAAGTTCAAATGCTGTTGAAATCTGATCAGTCTGAGGATTTTGAATGCGGGCGAGCCTCTGCTTTGGGACCAAGACAGCCTTACGTAACGTTGATTAGTACTGAGGCGAAATCACATCGGTGTCCCAATCTTGGCAAGTACAGTGCAAACGGAGTTTCTCAAGACGGCCGAGTTGTTCGTGACACTACGGCTTGCGGTCCATCCGGCCAAGGCGCTTTTCATTCTCTTGTTGTAGGATGTGGTGATCGGGCCACTATGGAATTCCATTCTAAATGTTCCACTCAAGAGCCTATCACTTGTAAGTTTTCCGGGACATTTGCAAAGTTAAATAGTGAAAAATACAGATTAGTAGGAAATAAGCCAGGTGATACGTGATTAATAATAATTTTGATTTTTTATAACGATGTAGCTTACGAGTGCCATGGAAGTTGGGAGGAAAATGGAACAGGGTATCTTATTGCGTCACCACTAAGTCGTTCTTCGACTTCAGCCAGACGCTATTGTTTCATTTACTCGGATACTGAAAATGGTCTAAGAGTTTCCAGCAGCAGTGAGTCCTGCCGCCGAAATATGAGCCCTGGCATTGAAGGCATTTGGGCTTTCAATCTCACTATAGACGGTAAAATGACATTTAAATTGAAACGAAGAAATAATGTGTATATATTAGTAGAGCATTTGTATAGAAGCTTTTCATATAATTTTATTAATAGTACCTGAAGAGAATTATGAGTTTTGGTAATGGATGTGTGATTTAAATTGGAAAATTTCAGGACAATGTGCCGAAGCAGTGACAGGGGCAGTATCCCGAACAAGAGCCTGTGATGTGCTAATTTCCGTCGTTGTATTATCAGTGATTCTCATGACAGTTTGTAACTGTATGCTAGTCGCCGTCGCCGAAAGCAGTTCGTTGACAAGAAACTTTTTGTCGTCCGCCCTTCAAAGAAAGTTTAGGTGAAAAATAAATTACCCGGGGAAGAATACGAGAGAGAGAGAGAGAAGAGGGAGAGAGATAGCGTTAAAAATCACAAGAATCGTCAAAAAGCAAAAAGGAAAGCTCATATATTCATTTATGGAGAAAAGCTAAAATATGTACATACATACTAAGTATACAAAAAATACTTATTATACCTATAACTATATGAAATATTAAAACTACACTACTAAACTGTACTGTGCTACTTATACATATTACTACAAACATGGTAAAAAATATTTACCTGTGTCATTATCTCATATAATATGATTATTATGTCAGTTTTTGATTGTTAATATTTATCGTGTAATCATATTCTATTGTACAGCACACTTATTGTTGCTAGTTGTATACATTAAGACAGAGGAAATGAGAATTTCCACAAAACCACGAGGGAAACGCTAACTTATATACATATTTACAATTGTGTTAACAAATAGACGAAGAAATACTGTTAGATAAAATTGTGACATACGATACCCATGTAATTATGTATATACCTATACAACTACGTAAGTCTAAAGATGTAAATGTGACATTGACATTTGTGATCTGTGTGTACGGTGTTGTGCATATTTCTTAGTAAAATAATATCCGTATATATTATACTACAGTAATTTAATATTAGTATGAAAATAGTACCACTATAAAAAATCTACGGATGCTTTACCTCAAGGTAATTTGTGGAGTAATAATATTATTATTGCATGCATGTCCTTGCAAGCGTTTTGTGTGCTTTAATTAATAATAAGCTAAACCACTGTAACTGTATTTATATACAGTAAATAGTAGTTTATGTATAGAGTTAGAGTAATTACTATTGTAAATATCAAAATAAAGTTTCGAATTTGTACAATTTAAATACTTCGGCAAAAATACAAGAAACCAAACCACGACATAGTAATTTTTAATTGTGACAAGAAACTTTGAACTGACTGATAAAAATAGCTGATGATTTAACTTGTTTTTTTTATTTGTATTTTATACTCGTTTTAAAGCAGACTATGAATAATATTAATCGTTTTGTGTTGCTACATTTTTATCAATTTGTATGAAATGTGCTACCAACTCAATGACCATAATGTATTAATTGCTGTATTATTGTCATTACCTTATAAGTACATATTTATATTTGTTCATATACTTATTTACATTTTTAGAATTATACATATACCTACTATAGTAGTTTTTGAATGTTCAAGTATACACAAACACAAGCTACCTTACCAAGGTATAGAATATTTACAAGAAACAATGAAATGAGTTAGTCATATTAATCTAAGAGTAATGAGAGTGAAATGAAGCGAGTCTTTTAAATGCTGGTAGTTTTACAATTGACAAAACGAGTGCATGTCTAATGTCTACTGTTCGTAAAATTATTGATAAAATTATGTGTACTAATTCTGAAAAAATGTGTGTTTATTATTATGTACCTACAATACAAAGCAAACCATAAGAACCATATACCAATATAAATATAAGTAAATATAAATGAATTATGTATTGCATCTTGTACAGTACCTATCTACGAACAAGTAAACGATATAAATAATCATAGGTAATTCTAAACATTGAAAATGGTATATTAATATCTGTATGTGTATTATGTACTATACTTACTGTGTAAATTGGTATAAATTAAATTATCCACAACAAACTCTAACTAATAAGGAAATATTGGATGAAAATAATATTTGTATGAAATCTCTAAGCAAGTGTTTATAGCTTTAAGTTAGAAACTGTTTTATAGAATCTGTAAAAACAACCCAGTTGACAAAACACAAGTATATATGAAATGAAACAGTCGGAGGATTCAAATTCTTGTACATAATATTATTCATTGTGTGTGCATGTAAGTAAATATCCGTTAACGTCAGTGTAAGCATAGATAAGTCAAATAAAATATAATTGAAATTAAAAATCAATGCTCCAACTTTTTTATGAAATCCTGCCAGTTTTGAACTATCTTAAATCTTAATCTGTATACAGTCGCAGCTAAATATTTACTGAATAAGCGTATATATTTACAAACGATGTGTAGGAATGATTTATCGTTAGAGCCACATTATAAAATTTTTTCAGTTAAAACAAACGAAATGTCTGTTTTAACCCAAATGAAAAAATGACAGTGTAGAAAAAATGGATGAAAAATTACGCTATTTTAAGTAAAAAGGGAATTCCATGTACAATCCGGCGTTTTGTTTTTTATAACACACATTTCGTTGTTAGTTTACCCAATGGTAATTTACAAATGTAATTTTTCGTGGTCATTACCATATTGCATACAGCTTAGGTATAATTATTTTTTAAGCATATCATTAAAATAATATTTACCACGCAAAAAAATGTTGAGTAATAATTTTTGGCAATGTACGAACATGGTTGATGTGATTGTACATAGAAATGCATTTGAGCCATCCGGTCCCGTTCTGTCCTGAATTGTCAATTAAATTCAATTGTTGTAGGTATGTGAACTATAAAACGTTGAGGTGAAGGATGTGTGTGATTTAGTTAAAAGTCTGTGGTCTAGCATTAGTGGAATCAACGTGGCGTTGAGACAACCTGTGTGTGAAGTCGAGCCAAGTCTTTCAGATCTTACAGAGACCTTGTTTTATCTCTAATTTGCATCTCCACAAAAGCGTCAAGGCAAACTAATCATTACTCACTTTGAAACATTGTAATTATCTCTGTCATCAAACATACTATGGCCATCGTGCTAATGTGAGACGTTAGTTGCACATTAAATTCAATAAGATCTTGTACTTCTGTATATTACTTTACAAGTAACCTTTTGTGTTGCAATTACAACAAATTAGTATTAAGGTAAAATACAGGCAGCCATTTTACAAATCATAATTACATGCTGCTGGAGGATTAAACCAGCTCTAACAGTAACCATATTTTTGGCTACAAATCTTAAGCTCTTATAATTATCAAATAATAATGTTTACAATGTAAGTTCTACACATCTATTAGTGTGGAAAAATATTCACCAATTCACCTACTTACATGTAATGTAATTGAAGTATGTTAGTTGTGCTTCAATAAATCGTAAAAAGCGTAAATATTATATTATTAGTTATTATAAATTTGTATAATACATTTTATTCTGGTGTATGCTTTAAGAGAATTGGTTCATTATACAAGAATGCCACAATATTCATCATTTGCCATTTCCATTTGCGACCAAACGGAAAAGATCTTTAGCGTTGGATTGTATATCATATTTTCTAAAATTTCGGCCACATGTTTTATTATAGCTGTAGTAAGGGGGAATAAATATATAATATTAGTATGGAAATTGAAAATATATTACTAAATAGTAATAAAATCGAAATTCCTAATATAAAAGCACTAAATATAGGCACAATTGATTAGAATACCCATTGTCGTTACCAAACCGTTCTCAAACCTAATTCTAAAAAATTGTAGCAGTTTTGAAATAGTTGAGTAAAGCTACAATTCTTTAATTTCATCTCCAAATGTATGACACAATGAACAATCTATAATATGTCCATCCCAAAGTATTTTCTAACTTAACTAAATTTCATTAAACAGCGATATATCAGTATCAATCAAAATGGAAGTATTACAAGTTAATTAATAATGAGAACGATAGACTACTGCTAATGTCAGCTTAATAATCATATTATCACCAAAAGTGTCAAAATATTATGCATGCCTATTATATGCTTCGGTAATTGTTTTGCAAGTAAGGATCAACATGAAACTCACACTACTACAGTACAATATTCTAAAGTTGTTGCAATTTATTACTGCTAAAGGTGCTGTAGCGGCATATTAATTGAAGGATAAAATCTTCATAGTGGTGAAACAATTACCTTTCTTAATTGTGTAAATATTTGCATGCATTTTTAGCACACTTATTGCAGTACCTACCACCTTTATCAATTTATTAAAACTTACGTGAGTTTATTATTTTTATCTTTATTGGCAGGAACACGAATATACTAAATATTTCGCACTCAAATTCCTCACTTGTACTAATACAACATAAAATATTACACCATCATTATTATTGCATTTATAAACTAATATCTACCTACTCTAAAAATAAGTCCAGTCGTGATATTTCATTCAGTAGGCATTAACCAACCTTCTAGGTCTGATTCTCAAACACTTTCGTAACAAATCACTATAGTATACATTGATTTCAAATTTCATCGCAGTAAAAATAATAAACCCTAAACCAACATTAATTCTCTCGACTCGACTTCTACTAGTACCACCGCAAATCATTTCAATATATACTTCAGCACATGAAATTACTCTTTTGTCCTAAAACATGCAATCTAAATATTTTCAAATGCTTCCACATACTCCTGTACATCGTACATCTACATAAACGCGTGCTACATTAATCTATACATGTTAATTTTCATGTACTACTAACTAAAATTACTACCGTGGCTGAAATCCCAGTAGAGTGACGTGTCTGAAAACAATAAATATTAATCTTTTCCTACAGACTTCAATCTGCCTGGTGTAATAGAATGTCTATCCTAGTGAAAATGAACATAATGGATTCATGTCATGTAACAGTAACACATAATATAACATACATAATCAAATAATCACACACACAGAAAATATTCATGCGTTAGGAACTTATTGTATTAATATATAGCTACTCCTCTAAAACACACTTAATTGTACACCATTACATTACGCATGCATCTACTTTAGATTTATAATTGAAACAAAATATATACCTACTATATGAATTTTCCCATAGAATAAAATTACATCTACATCTACCCTTGCTATTATTATTAGCCGTAGCAGCAATAATGAGTACTTATAGTATTTCTTGTCGATTCCGGATGTTTCTCCTATCCGTTCATAAATGCTTCACGAACATACCTGCGCTACATAAAGGTATGTATAGTAATAGGTACCTATGTATAAAATGTATACATAATAAACATGCTAATACACAGGGGAATTGCAGGTATGTTTATTATTATGCTTCTTATCAACCCTTGAGCACTTATTTAATTTAATATAATTCAATTCAGTTCTTGAATCATGCAGACATCTACTACACAGTGTGTGTGTATTCTAATCTGCAATCTGTACTACAATTCTATTCAAATTCCAAATGAATAAATTTAGCATGCATGCAATGTTCTCTTATATGAGACTATTGTAAATAAATATAAAGCATTTCCCTTAAATATATACAGAGAGAGACAAAGACTTGTGTGTTATTATTGCCTGCCTCTTATTGCAATCACGAAACACGAAGCATGCGACTAATGCAGATGTAATGTAACTAATTCAATTTCCTGTTTGAACTATTCAATTTTATGTAATCTCCTTCGATTCCCTTTTTGTGTTATTTTACACGAAATCATTCATATAAAAAAAAATAAGAGTAGGTATTTATTAATGTGTCTAGTACTAGTACCTACCGTGTTAAAAATGTAGTAATTGTAATCTATGTGGCTGTACAGATAATATTTTCCACAATAATTCATAAGGTCTTCCATTTTTTTATAAATGCTAAGTAATACAGCGATTAGATCACTCAGGTCACGCCCCATGCTCATATAATACGGTCGCTTTATAGTAGAATTTAAAACACACCACTACTGCCATGCTGTACACACACAATGCATAAAAAACAATGGAAACAAATTTTAAACGCTGTAATGTATAATGTACAGAGTCAATTCAAATGTCAAAGATTTGTTTACACATAAAATTATCCAAATGCAACAGCTGCAGTGTATATACTGATAGTACCTATACTATTTTAATGTAAAAAGTATCTTAGCTGGAGTAACCCCAATAATAAATTTACAAAATTCAGCTAGTAGATTCACTTACACAGCATTCTGCATACCGTCCAATACTTAAGACGCCATAGACATCGCGTGCCAAGAGTAAAAAGCATTAATAAAAGTTAAAACGCTTGAGTGTCCTACTCTATTCTATACAAATGGATAATCAGCGTAATAATATATTATGGCATTTGTATGCATTAGTACTGCAAATATATTATTTATACATGAACATAAATGTAAATACATGATTCTTGCATAAAATTGCAGAAATAACAATACAGCACTCTGAAAGAGCCAAAGAGAGAGAATAGAATGGAAAAAATTCCATGCAAGAAGAAAATGAATTTTTTGGCGTAATCTTAATCCTTAGCCTTCGTACCATCCAATTTTCCGCGTCGTTGACACTTGAGCTCAGCCTAAGACAGTGAGATACTGCAGCAGTCCCTTGCATACATAGAGATGTATGCAATACTAACATATATTTTACACTCTGCCCCTGTAATGAAATGGCAATGTTATACTAAAAGAAACGGAGATGGTGTAAGTGTAAACGTTGTTGGCCGGAAGGGGATCAAAGACCAAAAACCAAGTCATGTGCTAAGCCAAGGAAACACAAAGTAATCCCTTGTGTGTGGATTTCTGAAATGAGCTGACATGACAAGGCGTGCTGTGAAATGCATACTACTCGGGAATTTCATATGTATATTGTATATACTTATATATCCATTTTTTAGCAACAGCAGCAGTATAAGTAATAGTAAAATAAAAAATAAGTAAAATAATAAGTAAGTAGTAAGATCAGTTGTGTTTTTTCTTAAATCTTGTTATCCTCTTTGCCGAATGATTATCTAGGTATGAATGAATTGTGTCTTGTGTCTCTCACGAGACGTGGTTTGCGAAATCAAAAGTGTCAATAGTGTATCACTGTTGTTTTATGTATATTTCTAGGTATGTCATAAATGTATATGTGTTGTATGTTCTTTTAAGTAGTAATTTTTATTATTGTAATACTTGTAATGTTATTAGTATAAGAGCGTGGTGTGCTTAAGGGCTATTAAAATGCACCTGCTTATAATTGTGCCACTGCCTCAGTAAAGGTGATGGCTTGCTAAACACCAAGCGTGATTGATATGCATGAGTTTCTCCAGATAATAATAATATTTCTTGGAGACTCGCAGATCCTTTTGTATATAAATACAGACTTTGACTTCAGAATGACATCAGTTCAGTTCTTGACATCTTGGATCACGTTGTGTGCGTTCTACAATCAACGAGAAGCCCACTCGTTCAGAAGACTTTTTTGTCTTGACGAAAATATTTCAAAAATTTACATAATGGCCAAAGCAGTTGTAAGAGACTTTTTTGAGAAAAATATTTTTAGTTTGTGTTTCTTGCATTTTTTTTAGAATTTTTGATATTTGGGGAGGAGGATGGGGGAATTTACTTTTTTAAAATATTTTGAAATTTTTAGGCTGTTCTTCTTCTTGCCATGATGGCTGTCGCCTTCGCAGCTGAGTTAGTTGAACCTCGTGAATCTCGTGGAGTTGTTGCAGGCACTCCAGACAAGAAAACGGATTTGGATACTGCCAGCTCATTTATTGGATTTGGAGGTCTTGGATTTGGAGGTCTTTATGGAGGTTTTGGTTTAATTTCGCTTTTTTATTTTATTACTGTGAATTTTTGTTACATTTTTATTTTTGTATTTTAGGATGGGGATGGGGAGGTTGGGGAATCCCATACGGATACGGATGGGGATTTAGAGGCTACGGATGGCCAGGTTTCGGATACGGCGGGTATGGAGGATTCTACGGTTAAACTTGTTTACTAATGAAGCCCCAGAAAACTATATGACCTTAACGTGATTTTCTTACAATACTGTCCTAAGTCCTATGTAATATTATTCAAGATTTGCATTCAAATGTTTTTCTTTTCAAGCTTTAACTTTTCTCTGATCTTTTAGTGCCTAGTGCATCTCGTAGTTTCTTTAAATTATTTCGACAATGTAAATATCATTATTGGAGGCTGCAATGGAATCTGTTAACTTTTGCTTAAAAGAAAAAAGTAATTTTTAATCCAAAAACATAAATTGGCCTGAATATTCCCGAAAATGATGATATTTTTTATACTTGAAAAAGATTTTGATTATATTGACTTAACTGAGGAAAATACTAATGCATACCATTTCAAATTATAATCTATTCTATTTTTATAATTTTATATCAAAACGTTTATATAGTTATAATATGGTATGAATGATTGGTTTTATTTGAAATTACCGTGATGCTCCAGACATTAAACACTAAATAAATACACGATGTAGTAAATAAGAAAAACTAAACAGTTGATTTTACTTTAATTGACGCTGCATACATGTAGAACGCATTTTGTTCATATTTTACACATTTCATCATGAAACTCATGGAGAAACCGTGCTGCAATGAAACCTTAGCTTAATACCAACTTAAATACAAGTACAGTATAGTACAGTACAACAGTACATAAATTGCGAACAATAGTAAAAGAATTGTACACCTACACAAAATAGGTACCCATGTACGATATTTTCTATAGCCAACCCATTTCTAAAATGTGTGTGTTTCCATCGGGCATGTCGATTTGTAAAGTTTGAACATTTACACCTAAATTCGGAAACAAATTATCACCTGAGGAATTACTGGAATCTGAGGAAAAATTTCTTTGTAAGCAAGGTGCAAAAAACGATTGCGGTACAATTTCTGTGCTATGCTCAGAAATTGTATCCACATCAGTGACTTCAGTTTCGGTATCATTTGTGTCTGAATCAATTGCTTCCAATGGTTCATCCCCCATATTTGTTAGAAATGGGTTTGGTTGTTTTATGAAACTACGTTTCATCGTAACAAACTGCAGCGCGTCGGAATTACCAACAATTGTATCTCCAAGATTTTGGAAATCGTCATTTTTTAATTTCCTTCTGGGAAAAGAAGCCCAATTGTTATGCTTACTGTATTTCCGTTTGAATTCATCATTTTCGTCAATATTTTTAAACGAAGTTCGAAATTGTTCTCCACGTTCTATTACGGGTCGATTTAGCAAAATCATGGAGAAGGATTTCCTTATGATGCTTTGGGATGCCTTGAATCCTAAATGAAACTGATTAGTGATCAAAGCAACCTTTTTATTTTTCTCTTCTTCCGGTTCAGATTGGATAACTTCTTTTTTCAACATTTTCAGGAAGGCTCCTGACAGTTCTTTGATAGACATGTTTGCCCATTTCTTCCTGTAAATATCTGCCACTCTTTCCTCCATTTTCATCGTGTATTCCTGAGCTGGCTGTTGTTCTATGAATGACACCATTCTATTTGCTACTGCCAAACGTATAACCATACCAATGATTGTACACGTAGGAACCAGAAGAACAATCACTATAGGTTCAATCAAACAATTTTCGTTTTTCTCGTACTTTCCCCGCTCGAAATCGTTGTCAAATGTATTCTATAAGGAACAAAGAAAAATTGTTATACTGTAAAAAAGTTTGCAGATAAATGAATTGCAGATAATCCAATTAAAGAGATTTACGACACTTACATACGGACTAAAGTCTGCATATCTGCTGGGGAAAGATAAAGCGGACCCGGTGTGGTTTGTAGAATTGATAACAATTCTCGGGATAGATTTGATACAGTAATCGTATTCGATCCCGTTCCAAGGAATAATGAAGAAAACATTTTGAAACATAATCATCGCATAATAAAATTGAGTTAGTTTTTCTACATCCGTTGCATTCAACTCAGGTAAGAAAAATAAAGTGATAAAAGTTGTCACTGCCACTTTTTCAGTGGCCACTCCGTATTTGTTTTTAGAAAACAGTCTGGAGAAAACCACAATGTGAAATGTAAAGCCAGCTACTGTAATTCCGATGCTCCAACCTTCGGATGTCGCAAAAACCAATGCTAACGAGCAACTTCGGGCTGCACTGTAAAGTAAAAAATGAATGCTCTTTCCAATATTTGTTTTTGGCTATCCGAAAACCCATTCAATTCTCAAAATGTACAATTTTTGCAAATATTTCATGGAATGAGACATCAGATTAGTAACAAAAATAGCAATCCCATTAAAATACACCCGCAGTTCATTTTTCCATGTATAAAAATTAATTTTCACACGTACTGGTATAACTATAAATTATTCCTGGAAAATACATCGTTAGTCAAAAGATTGTCATATACAGGTAATAAAAAACTGGAATTATTCAAGCAATTGAAGCTAATGGGTTGCTTACTACACGGTAATCCACGACAAGCTGTTAATTATTCGCCATGTCAATGTTCCGTAACAGCCTTGTGGAGCTATAATAGGTCCTTTATGAATATCCCACAAAACGGCCATAGCCACACGAACAAAGTCAACGAAAGAAAAGAAAAGCGTCAGTAAGCCCAATTCTACTTGTTCGTCTGGTTGAGTGATAAGAGCATAAAGTTGCACAACACATTGCGGGGCGTTTTCCAAAGCTGCTTGAAGGAAATCCAGTCGAACGAGAAGTTCATAGCTCCAGTGTAGATCCGGTCTGTTTTATTATTCGACAATCACACAAACACACATTGATAATGATATATTCCATGTTTCAAGAAGAACAATAAATTACATAGTTGTTTTTTGCGATAATGTTTTTGTGTTTAAATGCAATGTAAACCTTCGGCAGAGTTACAAAGCATGACTTAATTTTTATACTGTGTATAATGAAATCGATTGGTTCAGAGTTCAGAATATTTCTGCACGCAAAACGCGTAATTATAAGAAGTATTACAAAAAATATAAATACTCACGATTCAATTTTCATGAACTTCTTCGGGGAACGATATGCCTTAACTCCATGAATCAACGCTTTAAAATACCAAGTCTAAAATAAGTAAAAAATTAAGCTTTGTAGAAGTTTCCTTCATATTTTACATTTACATGTGATAGCAGTTTACAGATATAAATGCAAAAGTGTGCAGTCAATACCCATGCGATAAAACGAAGAACAAATGTTCCAAAAAAATATTTCAACGATCTTCTCAGGGATTTGCGGATTGCATTCGCACCTGTTTTTCTTATATCGGAATCCTTGTTGAACATTTGGAAGACACCACTGCAATAGTCACAGTCACAGTGTTACAGATTTTTATCCATTAAGCTTACAAAAATTAGTATATATAAAAATTTTGGTATTGATGTGATTAATTATATTAAAGGTATAGATTAAAACGTTTCCATACCCGAAACACATTCTGGCGCTCGTGCACTTAATTCCACAAGTTAAATGAGACACACATGCAGTACATCGGGTTTTAATGGATTTCCTCGCTTTAGCACATTTTTTCTGGTCCTTTACTGCTTCTTCTGCTGTTGACTTTTCTAGTTTCTTAATACGGTCAGCAGGCATTTTACAATATCCTCTGCTCTCATCAGATAAATAGATATTTGTAAAAACGGTCGTAGGCAAAATCACAGGAATCGCAGTAAGAATGACAAACAGCCATTTTCCATTCTAAAATTTATTAAAAATTCATTAAAAAAGTGTATATGAAAAGTACATTCATTATTCGTTCACTCCACAAATATTAAGACGATTAATGTTAAGATAAATTATTGGAGACAGATAGAAAGAATAACATGCAAATCAATTGAGGAATATATCTGAATTGAAACAGGCCAAAAGTTTTTTCAGTTTTATAGCTCTTAAGTACAGGTTACAGCAATTCCGTACTTTTATGAGCTATTTGCTGATTTCTCTGGAATGGAAAGTCGCATTGAAAGTCTCGATGTATTTCTAGGGTTTCATATTTTCCTTCTCCAGTAGTTGACATTTTTTCGAAAAATTAAAGAGCACAATATGAAAGAGTATTGCTTTAGCTTCAAAAATACATCGGGATTTTCTATTCAACTGTCTAAACCCGGAGAAGTCATTGCATCTACAAAAATGTGTAAGTTTAACAATTCATTCTACCCATCGAAAAATAAATGTGTGGATTTATCATTATTGAAAAATTGAAATTAAAGACTACAATTTAATGATTTCTATTTCTATTAATAATTTAGTAGTGTAATTGAATTGCTCTACTGCATGTTTACACAAAAATGAATAAATGCATAAGTAGATTGTTTTAACGCAAGTTTTTATAAACCATGTAAGAATAATTATTACTAAAATGTAGAGAATGAGTGTTATGATGTCCGTGATGACACTTATGACGCTGATGATCAAATCAAATAACACTTCGAAGATGAATTTTTTTAAAACATGCTGTTTGAATTTTTCTATTTCTCGAGCTTTTGCCCAACAACATTTTTGATCTTCCCCAGGACCGTTGCAATGCTCACAAGACATTTTCTAATTTAAGTATAGGTACTACCAACTAAAAGATTTACAACACTCTGTCTACTCCAAGAAAGCAACTAAGAAACTAAAAAATTTACTTGTATATCAATTATTATACAATTATTGCAATTAGAACGTGACATTTATTATTGAAGAAAGATTAGATAGGAAAGACTAGCGGCTAGGCTTACAAAACATGTAAACTACGCCTTTGCGTCCTTATATAATGCCCAAATAATGTATTGCCAACTCAAATAGATTTTCTTTGCAACATATTTCACTATAAGTAGATTATATTTGACACAGAAAGTATAGAAATGATATCACCAATCTCAATCACACATTATAAAAAGGTAAAGTTCATGGAAAATAAAACCGAAGTCATGTAAACATAATCTAGTAATTGCCATATGGCTGTTTCAGTATGAACAGAACTGTCGCAACTAATTACGTGTTAAACAAGTACAAACCAAAATGCACATTAACTAATGAACAGAAATGTATATAACTACTCTCATGATTTTCTAAAATTCATATTGGAGCTACATGAATAATGCACTGCAAAAACCAATACTCTTTATACAGAAAAATTCTCCCAGTATAAAAAATTGCTGAAATGCTGGCAATAATTTAATTAGAATTGCTAATCACAATTAACAGGGTTGCTATAGGGTCATCTCATTTAAGCTTACAGCGTTTGCCTACCAAAAAACATTTTGAAATTAATATTGAGCAGTAAGAAACAATTTTAAATTCTACGAACTAGTTGAGCAATCAGAAAAGCTCTTGATTCGCTTCAGAAATATTTTTAATTTAATAATACTTCAAGACAATTTCTCTGGAGGATATTCTCTCTGATTTTGGCATCAAAATGGATGTTTGTTGTGCTATTTGCAAAGAATCGGTTACGGATGACCGTGAAAGTGAGAAAAATCCTCTCATTACCACCAAATGTGGACACATTTGTCACAAGGAATGTTTTAAGGAATGGCTGAAATACAGGTGGAACCCGGAGTATGATTTTATTTTTATAAAGCGAATACATTGCAAATTAATAACTGAATACCATTTACACAAGCTCAAAGATCTTTACCCTTAAATTAACTTTCATAAAACTGTTTGCAAATATTTACAGTCAAGGCACCTGCCCAACATGTCGGCAGAAGACGGATTTTTCGGAATGCATCACGATTTACCCCTCGTTTAACGACAGCGGTGCTCGTGGAGACGAATCACGTTTTCAGCGTATGGTCAGAGGCATCATTGATCTTGAGAATCAACACGATCCTGACTTAAAGGAAAATCATTTGGTTCATACGATTGTCACCATTCTCATTTTCTATTTCTCCATCAGCTTCTTTTCCGCCTACATTCGGATCCTTTTGGAAAAGGTTTCCGCGATGGAGTTCTCCGAAGACTGTGATGATTGCCTTTTGGATGGTGACAAACTCAAGGATTTGATCATACCGTTAGGATATCCTTTTATCATCACAATCGTGTTTACGTCCTTCACCAGTATTTTGTTTGGCTATTGGAGAGCTTACATGGCTCAAGACAAAATTACTTGGTTCGTCCCCTACCTGTGGTATTGTGTCAGACCATGAACATCCTGAGAAACCCGTGATTAAAATACCAGCCATTCCTACTACAATATCGTTAACCCTTTTACCTAAAATTAAAACCAGCTCACTTTAACTATTTAAGTTATTATTCCAGTATGATTCATGATGATAAATGATATGTAGATGAATGTAAAGGGTCAAAATATATTTTTAGCCCGTGCAATTTGTAATAATGTCATAATACAGATAATGCTTACTGTATTATATATATAATTGGATGTTCTCCCTCATTTTGTGCTGTATGTCTACGTAATGTGAAAGACAATGCTATAAAATTGTGATTGTTATCAAAAACCTTTATTTCTACGAAATATTTAATTTTTTATCACATTATTCTCATCTATACAGCTTCATAATATATAGACGTACAACAGGCAAAGAAACAAGATAGGTGCTATACCTACGTACATTACATGCATACAAATACAGGCAGATTTGATGGTAAAGATTTTATGAGTGAGTATATCGTAAAAACGGTGACATTGGCATTGACATTGATATTTTTTATGATAATGTGTATTTTTATGACTTTGTGCATTCAATGTTAGCATTGCCTTCATAGCCTTCTGGACACGAGCAAATCGGCGTTCGTTCAGGACCAGATGACAAACGACATTTGGCATTCTTGCCACATTTGTTCGTACATCCACTACGGCATCGTTTCTGAATGCAAACCTGTTCCTGTGGACAATTTACATTAGTTAGACACTCCTGTCTGCAAAAAGGTGGTAAGCCGATATAGCCCGACTGACAGAAACACGTAGGAAAGCCGTCCATCATGCGACACTCAGAGTTTAGTCCGCATTGTAAAGCCCGACAACCGGAGCCGTCAACGATTTTCTCTTTTGTAATGACCAAATCCTTATTGCAACCTATTTGCGGGTTTCCAGTGTATCCAGCCGTGCAGACGCATGTAGCACGATGATTTTCTACTCGACATTCTTGATTACTTGGACAGGTGCGGCGCGCACAGGGATTGGTACATTTTCTAGAAGTAGCTCCCGTCTCACAACGAAGGTGTTTTCCGCACTGTCTGTCCTTTTCGCAGTCTCTTCCCAATTTAGAGGAAACATCTTGACATTTTTCGTAAGGATTGCCAATAAAACCAGCAGGACATAAACAAAATGGAGTTGTATCCTTTTCTTCATAGCACATTGCAGAAAATCCGCAAATCCGGGAGCCACAAACGTCAGCACAAGTAGAATAGTTTCTAGATAAAGAGGTTTTAGTGCAAACTTGATTATTCGCACAGTCCCGATGAGTGGAACATTGAATTTCACCTGAATCCGTTTCTTCTTCAATGCATTTCGGAGGATTTCCAATATAACCGGGTTTGCATTTGCATCGATTTTCTTTACATTCGGTGAATAAACCGCAATCTTCGGATTTTGTACAAGATGTTTGTGAATTTGATGGCTGATTTCGGTTAACGGATGTAACAGGTGCGGCAATAGCTTCCAATTCCAGTTTAATAGGTCCGCACTGAATATTCGCGTCCCCGACAAATCCACTGAGACAGTAACAATTAGCTGAGCGTTTTTCATTCACGCATTTCGCATTCTGTCCACATGTTTTTCTCTCGCATGGATCGATACAAACAGATGAGGTGAATGATGATTTATAACACTGTTGCTGGCGGGGACAATCTTCATCCACTTTGCAAGATTTACTAATAGAAGGTGAAACTCTTTCCCCATTTGGGGTTGTGTCCGATGAGGAACCTATACGAGGAAAATTAGGATATGTTAACAATATTGATAAAATAGTTTCACAGATTCATCAATTTCCAATGCTGAGGAATACCCACAAATTATTATTAGCCAATTTAACTTAAATTATCAAACTGAGATTAATGACAGGATGATCGGGCTTGAAGTTACCTTGCAGTGTATTGAAACATTCCTTTGCAGCATCCCCAACAAAATCAGAGGGACAATAACATTCTGGTCGTTGATTTATAACACGACATGAGGCTGCTTTCCCACAACGAATAGAATGAATGCATGGATCTCTGCAAACTCGGTCTGTGTAGCATGACTGCTGAGAAGAACAGTCCGTGTGCGTCTCGCAACGTTTTTCGCATGATTCTCCTTGGCAAGTTTCAGTTGGATTTTGCTGGAATTCTGTTTTGAGACAACAAATAAAAATGTGAACTTTTTTTATACACATTTTGAGAAAAATGCAAATTTTTAAAAAAGGGGATGTAGCAATAAAGGGTTTGAGTTATGTTTATATATATAAGTATTAGGTTTGTACTACCTTCTTCGTTTTGTGATGGACTGGGAGATTTGGATGTGACAGTATACTCGACTCCCCTCACAAGATTATTATAACGAGCTGTGCATGTGTATGTTCCTTCAGGGTCTTCAATCTTGTTCAAATTAACACGGAATCCTTCCCGAGGGTCGTATACAATTGCATCGTTTGATTTAGTTACAGGCTTCTTCAACACTTCCTATATATATCCATGTTTACATGTAAATATAATTAAAATTGATTGCTTTCGTTAAAATTAATTGCGTATAATATTTCAGCAGCAGACTTAGTTAATGCAATGCGAGTTATAACTTACCCCGTCAGATTTTTCAAGTGAGACTTGTACTCTTGGATGAGAAACTGAGCATGGTATTAAAATGGTCGAGTCATTTCTAGGCACTGGGATCGTTTTTCCTTGCAGAGACGTAAATAAAGCTTGGCCTGCAAAAAGATACTAAAATTAAGCAACATCCCACACTCAAAACAAATAATATTTTTCTTGAAGCGAAAAAAGATGCTTTATTTACAATATAATGGTCATTAAAAATTTAATGCGCAATTACCAGGCACGTAGATGTAGAGATATGGAGATAAAGTGAGATATTCCGTATGACTGCATTGGTATCTTCCTGTGTGATGCTCCTTGAGAGGACTAATAAAAGCAGACGCAGTATACTGGCTAAGACCTTCACTTCTCTTCTGAGTCGTTGACAATGAAATACTTGAACTCAACACAGGAATCTAAATATTAACAAAATCAATTTCTTCATTAATCTCAAATAAGTTACTTAATTTACAAACAATGAATTACATTTTAGCAAGGAATTGTCAATTAATTTGTAAAAAAAAATTGGCTCACCCCATTTCCTGTGTAAATCCATTGCACCGGGTAATAGGCCGTGCATTCTAAACGGAGATGATCTAATTTCTCAATAATGGCTTCTGAAAGTTGGTTGTCAACTCTGTCCCAGGATTTGACCACTTTATTACTTCCGTCCACCTCGTATAATTTTAGAACCGGAGGTTGAGACTGCAAATCTCTTGCCGCTGCAAAAAATGGAGCAAGTGTGAAAATTCCGATGACACTTGCAAATACAGAAAGTCTCATCATTGTATCTTTTTGTATGTGTGTAATTGTTGCTAAAATAATTCTGTAATGCGTTCCTTGCCCGAAGGAATCTTTGCATGTACTAATGAAAATTGCAAAGAAGCTTCTTCTTATAAATACTAATTATCAAGTCAGAATCGTCCTCTGGTAGCTGTGCAGTAGCTTTTCTTTCGTATACTTGTTTTGCATACATGGCATAACACGTAACAAGAATGGACGAGTTGATGACTAATCACATTACTATTTTAAAATTGCGTTCACGTATTCTATTCCTCTGTATGTATTTGTAGTTGTATGTGTCGTCGTCATTTATACTTAAAAATGTATGTGAAGGTATGCCTATTGTGTTTAGTGTCCTAGTCCTAGGTATAAGTAATGACGTGTATTTTTTATGTATAAAGAAGCCTCTATACGATAACCATCACCTTTGCTTGTACAAAACAAATCAACAAGACATACTTACAAACAAATAGGCAAGAAAACACGCATATGTAAGAAAGCTACTTATTTATGTGTCAGTCTCTAAGAACTTGTCATGCCAAATCAACTCACTCTGTATAACACTACTACTACTACTACTGACTGTGCCTATATAATATTGTTTATGTTCATGTAGCGAAAAAATTAGTAATTTTCTTTGTATTGTGTGTAATATTTGCAAATTTCCTTTTTTCTTTGTCATACCTATTGATATTCAATGTTGTGGCTTACAGGAATACATTATTATTTTATTAGATTACGTAATTCATATTGTATACCAAAGACTTGGATAATAATATGTAAATAAATATCCAAATATGGTATGTATGAGTGTGTGAATATTATTTTTACCAGTATATTGTGGTTATGTTATGGTATAGCATGAATGATAGGGTTGTTGATGATTATACTTTGGTTTACGGCCGTGCTAGAGGTTACCTCGACTGTTAATGAATCAATGACGACGACAATAACGTGTATCATTTGCATATAATATCAAGTCGGTAGAATCAATTGCATAAAAACTTACGCTGTGTGGTACAATACATGTAGGTACTGTGAGAAATGGATTTTCAGGTTCTTCACGGTCTTGCTTGTAATTTTCCTGAGTGTTAGTCATTCTTAATTATTAGTCATACACGGAGTACCTTGTTCACTTCGGAGAAATTGCGACTTAACAATAAAAACCTTATAGTCCTATTGAAAAACTTGCTGTTTCGTGGAAATTCAGAATTAACACATAATTGAATCATATTGCGTTTCTGACTGTAAATAGCTAAATTTGTTTTTGTGCACTACGCTCTTTATTACTCTTGGAATACATTACGGATTTTCGAAGGGCTGAATTTAGTGAATTTACAAGAGTTTTTGACGCAAGCTGAAGAGAAATCATAATAATTATAGCAAATTAGTAAAAATGCATAGAGTATCACATGTAGAAACAATGGGGCATGTATAACGAATAACATATAAATATGCAAATTCCAAAGAGGATTTCTGTTTAAAGAATAATAAGTAAATTAACAAAGATGCAACAGACTCTTCTTCTTTAACCTTCAATCTATAAGACAATGTTTATGCAAATGAAACATAAAACTACTTACCATCATATTATTGTACAGATATTTACGAATGTCCGTAGTTCAGTTCAGTTCTTTAGTTCAAAGCTTTAAGTTGGTAGTAAATGAACCTATAGAAATAAATATGTTCATTTTTTACCACGAAGAAGAATTGCGTCAAATTTAGTGAACGCGAATTATTTTAATTATAATACTTCGCCGTTGTAAACAATGTTCACTGAATGCTATCTTGGCATATTTTGCTTAGCATTTATTGTCTTTAAATGAACATTACATTCTAGCAGTTGCAAATATTTAGCTACAGGACAATAGTTGTAAACGATAGCATTAAATTTTATTATACGCGCACATGACATGACACATGAATTCACCAATTCGGCATCACTCGCCGTTAATGTAGTATTTGTAGTACGGTATATTTTTTCGAAGAAGGATTTCATTTAACCTGCTAACAAATATCGTGAAACAATTAAATATTGCATGTCTATATTACTCTAAGTGTAATGAAAGTCCAAAGAGATTACTTAACTTCTATATTTAGTACCAACTTGGCCAAATAATAATAGTAACATTCCTTCATTACTGTACTACGTACTATAATAGTACGTAGTATAGTAAAAATAGTAATGAAGGAATGCTTTATAAATATCTGTCTACTGTGTCTACCTATCTACTATACCTACAACTCATTGTGTGAATCATTTATATGTAAACTGTAAGTGTTTCAATTGAAGTGGCAGAATTCTATTTATACAGCCACAAATATTATTATGACGAGTCCTGTTTGTTGGGGCTGTGTAGTACTGTCATGTTTTCTACTTCGCCTACTGCTGCTTAAAAATAAGTGTAAAAATGCTTACAACTACAACCAGAAGAGAAGCCACAACCACAAGGATAAAATGTATATTTAAGAATGAAGGCTGTAAATGCAAAGAAACTGTACAAATCAATTTAATGCGACAGAGGTACTGCATAGATTTATTGATACGTTTTTATTCAAATTAGGTTGAGATTTTACAGAAAAATAGGGAACGGGTCATGAACGATTATACGATGATTTGATTGAAGTAAGTACATAATTAACGCTAATTTTAGCTCAGAAATATTGCAATTATGCTTCCTCTCCCCCTTCCTTCTTCCCTCCTTTTTTATCCTTCTTACCTCCTTTCTTGCCCTTCTTTCCGCCTTTTCCCTTACCCCCCTTCTTTCCTCCTTTTCCTCCGTCTGGAGCGGTTTCTCCGCCTTCTGGAGTGCCTTCTGCTTCCTGTGGGCTTCTTTTCTCACGGAAATTGATCACATTGGATTCTTCATCTATGCAAAAGGAAAGTGTTAGCAAAATAATGAAATTTAAAAATGAAATTTCTTTTTAAACAGAGGAAGATAAAAAATGTTTATCCGAACTGTATATGAACAAAAATATTCGATTTATAATGTAGACCTAATGTAAGATCTATTGCGTAATTTCTCCGTTTTAAGACCTATTCTGTTACTTAGGAGGAAATTTGGTCTTTCACTCGTGGTTTTAATTCATGTACATTAAATATTGAATAGTATTACTGTTTTAAATTATACCTGCGCTGTCAGCGAAGTCAACATTATTTTCTTGGCTATCCTCAGCAGTTGAAGCCTGTAAAATATTCATAATTGTTTACAATATTCAATATTGGACTTAGGAAATTATCTGTTAACCGCAATTCTAAAATCAATTTGTCTCGCAAAAATTTTACTTACATGGAAATAGAAAATTGCGACCAAACTGAGTACGAGTAAAATTGAAGTTTTCATTTTGAATGAAATCTGTAGAGTAAACTGTCTCAAATGAAATGTAATGTGAAGTAGCTTGTTCAAGTTGGAGAAGCTTCTGAATAAAATCTGAATAAAATATTTTCTATTTATACTGGCTTCAACAAAACGTAGATTTAATATTCATGTATGAAAATACACGCGAAAATTTCATGAGTTCAATTAAGTAACCTTAAGCATTTTAATTCATTTTAAATTCGGAATACACAAAATAAAATTCATCAATAGATTAAAAGCATTCATGTTGACAATGATCATGAAAGCATTCATCAAACCGTGTGGATAATGACAATGGATATTGATATAATACAGCAACCGCCGTGCCGGGCATTGCATGAAAATGACACTCAATTCGCAGTATTGCGATTAAACCTATTTTTAAAAAGTTTTATTGTACAAATATATCCATTATCATTATCCACGGTTTGATGAATTCTTTCATGATCATTGTCATCATGAATGCTTTTAATATATTGATGAACTTTTTTTTGTATATTCCGAAATATAAATGAACTAAAGTGCGGAAGGTTACTTAAGTCATTAAAATTCTCGTGTGTTTACTTTCCAGTGTATAAACTGTAGTATATTTTCATACAAGAATATTAAACCTACGTTATGTTGAAGCCAGTATATATAGAAAATATTTGATTCAAATTTTATTCAGAAGCTTCTCCAACTTGAACAAATTACTTCACATTTCATTTCATTTGAGACAGTTTACTCTACAGATTTCATTCAAAATGAAAACTTCAATTTTGCTCGTACTCAGTTTGGTCGCAATTTTCTATTTCCATGTAAGTATAATAATTTTAGCAAGACAAATTGATTTTAGAATTGCTGTTAACAGATAATTTCCTAAGTCCAATATTGAATCTTGTAAAGAATTGTAAATATTTTACAGGCTTCAACTGCTGAGGATAGCCAAGAAAATAATGTTGACTTCGCTGACAGCGCAGGTATAATTTAAAACAGCAATACTATTCAATATTTAATGTAGGTACATGAATTAAACCACGAGTGAAAGACCAAATTTCCTCTTAAGTAACAGAATAGGTCTTAAAATGGAGAAATTACGATTTTGCAATAACCTTCATAGTTTTAATGCTGTGTCTCTGTGGGCTATTGGCCTGAGAGAGCTTTTTTTAAGCAATACAATACAATTAATAACTAACATAGATCTTACATTAGGTCTACATTATAAATCGAATATTTTTGTTCATATATATAAACGTTTTTTTTCCCTCTATTTGAAAAGTAATTTCATTTTTGTATTTCATTATTTTGCTAACACTTTCCTTTTGCATAGATGAAGAATCCAATGTGATCAATTTCCGCGAGAAAAGAATGGCACAGGTACAGGTAGAAACGACTACAGAAGGCAAGAAAGATAAGAAAGGAGGTAAGAAGAATAAGGAAGAGGAATAATAATTGCAATATTTCCATGCTAAAATTAGCGTTAACTATGTACTATTTACTCCAATAAAACCATTGTATAATCATTCATAACCCGTTCTCTGTTTTTCTTTAAAATCTCAACCTAAAATTGTTTGAATAAAAACGTATCAAAAATCAAGTACCTCTGTCGCATTAAATTGATTTGTACAGTTTCTTTACATTTATAGCCTTCATTCTTAAATATACATTTTATCTTTGTGGTTGTATCTTCTCTTCTGGTATTTGTAAGTATATTTTTTACACCTATATTTAAGCATCAGTATAGGTGAATTGGATAACATGACAGTACTATACAACACCAACAAATAGGACACGTCATAATAATATTTGTGGCTGGATAAATAGAATTCTGCCACTTCAATTGGAACCATTACAGTTTACAAATAAATGATTCACACAATGAGTTGTAGGTATAGGTAGGTACAGGTAGACAGAATTTATAAAGCATTTCTTCATTTGTATACCTACGTGTTATTAATAATTAGTTTTGAAATTTTTCTTTGTCCAGCATATCTGATTGGGAGAAAATATACAGATATAATACAAAGTTCACTATGTATGTTTAACTTATAAATATAAAATCATGCTAGGTATGTCATTGAGTGCATTTTGTATCATATTGTATGTATTCTTCAGTAAAGTACCAACGTATCAAACATCCTGCGTCACATTGCATGCTCAGTTTAATAAATTGTAAAAATTGAGAGTAAAGGATTTTTAGGAACTTCATACAAAAGTCTATAGTTATATAAATACTATCATCTTTGTACAAGAAACAAGAAAAAATTAAAAACACATCGAACACGATTCGTTCTTTGGCATGAAATTAAATAATTCAGTCTAACAGAGATGTGTGGGTATCTGCCGTCTGTATTTGCTTCCGCAGTCATGTTACATAGTATGTAAATTCATATGGTAGTGTCAAATATTCATCATCATGTCATGTTATATATGTAGTAGATGTTAAAATTGAAATTTCAAAAAATGGTGAACCTTGCTATATTAAAAGCATAGCAAGATGTTAAAAGTATTAAATCTACTTGCAAATACAGTATGTGATCCTGCCCACAATTTTAATCAGATGCAAATAATTCTTATCAATAGCTTTTTTAGCAGGTACTTCTTCTTCATTATCAGTATGGTATGATATATTTATTTTCACGCACTTGATATTTACAAGTTAGTTTTATTACAATAAACATATCGTTAGTCTACAATTGTACCTTAGTAGTTATGCTATATAATATATTAATTGAGTCATAAGGCCTGAATTATTTCTGCGCTCTAAATATAGATATTATCCGTAATTGAGTAAATAAGTTTCTCCATAGTTGGTTGTTTCCCTTCAAGTTAACATTTTGTTACTTCATTACACCCCGGAAGAACAAATGCGTTTAGTAGCAAAAGTCGACTGCGAAATCCCACTCAAAGCTGCCAGTAATCCATAAGTGAAGCGACTATAGCAAAGTAAAAACTATGAATTTTGAAGCAAAGTTATTCTAGCTCCTTCTCTTCCGTATAAATACAACCAAAACCATCCCACGCATATAATACATCCTACTCTTACTAAAATTAATATTAGTCTGACTCCTGAGCTCATCTCACTAACACGAACAAATGGGAGACACAAAATATAAAATAAATAGAGCCATCATAACGAACAAGCTTCAGAAAACGGAAAATGAAATATTCGTCTAGTCTGACAAAGGAAGGAGATGTCTTGCTCTTTCTTCCCCTGAAATATTTTATGCCACATTGCATTGAGGATGATTGACCACTTGAGAGGACGGGAAATGACATCGACTCATCCTCCACTTCCCCCCAGCACACACAAGATTGTCTCATCAATCAAATTACACAGAAAGGATTTTCAGCCACGTACTGCAAAATACAACTATACAACAGACATTACTTACATCGCATGTATTTCACTACTACACAACCCTACTATATACGCCTTATATTTATAGTAATGTACATGAATGTGCATGTGTGTGTGTAGAAACACACGACACACAAAAAACTACCACCACCCCACATGTACACTTTAGCCAGTGTAATAATGCAGACTCTCAGTAGGTAACGTAGTTATCGTGCCCAACTTAAAAGCTTGCACCATTCAAAGGATGAAACCACCACACAACTCTTCCGAAGGCATCTTTGCTCTTATAAAGTAAAATCCACACAACCCACTCAATCTTTCCAGTTGCGACTACTACTAAGACTTTTACTCTTATTCCACTTAGTCTTTGTCTTTGTACCGTTTTACCGACTGCAATCCACCCAAACCACATTTGGCAGTATGGCACTGTTTTCTCTTTACATACGAAGACCACAGCTGTATCCAACAAGGATAAGTATATAGCCCATGTTATTTTGTATAAAGAGATAAATGCTCTATATAACTATATATAAGAGGGAAATATATGGATACACTCTTAAAACAGAAGACTGTCAATGTAAACAGAGGTTTTGTGTTTGTTTCTTATGAGACGTTGATTCTGTCAATGAACCTATAAAATTCTGCCGCATAGTTTACTCACTCGGATGTTGAGAGCAAATAGAGTTACACAATGCTCTTGCAAAGGACCCACATATCAATCCGTTTATTTTCCAGCGTAGTATATGTGTATGTATTTACAAAGATGCTTTTTGGCAACATAAAATAAAAGGATAGAAAATGAATAGATACATAAGTATGTAGGTACTACCACCTAATTCAATAATGATATCAAAGTGTCTGGAATTTCCGCTGGGTTCACAGTGTGCTATTTCTAGCAACAAATACATCACAAGGTAAACGAACGACGAACACAACGGATGAGTTCAAATGCAATTTCCTATACAAATATACATGTCAAATCAATTTAAACAGAATTGTAAAGACACGCTCACAGAAGTAAAATGATGAAATACAAAAAGTACCAACTACATATCAATTTATAATTATACTTACAGATTTATTTCAACTTTTTTCGTATATAAGTAGTAAGCAATTAGAACAATCTGTACTAATAATACGTGCAGTTGTTATTTTTAATCACAAGCTGTATTTGAGCAATTTAAATAAAAATGAATGTCACAAATGAGAACTAGAAATACCAAAATCACAGCCAATAAAGGATTTCTTGTTTACAGCTTCAGTATGTAAAATTAACCTACACTTGTACACCCCTGCATGTACAAACTCATTCTATTGGTGTATTTCCATCTACAATATGCAATTTAAAACAGAATTAATATAAAATGAGAAAATTATTACTTTAGATTTATGTTAGGCAAAAACGGCAAATTTTTATCTACTCTAGTAAAACACAAAACACATGACATACAAAATCCAAATCTATATTTGTGAATGTCTATAGAATATTCGTTTGTTGAAAGATCTACATTTTTATGTCTATAGGAATATTGTCGTACATGGGTTGTGAAAAATATTTTCCATTCCATCCGCAGGAGGTAATAATGTACAGCCGGTTACACATGGAAAAGATTAATCCTCACTTTATTACGAAAAATGACAAAGAAGGAAATAATAGATGAGACAAATAGTGAGTTTATTGCAAAATTGAGCTTTCATTCTATACTTAGTAACCATTACTGTGACTCCCAGCACTTCTGGTACTTCACACAGACCTTTGTATTGTATTTCGTATTGTCATATTGTTACTATTACACTTTCCCTATATACATACCATACACAGAATACACACTTTGCACAAAGCCATCTATAGGCACTAGTATGGCTAGATTCTTCTCACTATTTACAAACATTAGCTGCTAGGAAGTAAGTCGAAGAAAACCTAAGTAGTATTTGAGGACATAAAGAATCAACAATGCCATTTCCGTCATCCGCTCCAGCAAAATTATTTCCATGGTTTATTTTCCCTCATATACTCTCCGAATCTGCAGTAATAATACTCCCTCTTTTTGTCCACAACAAAACTGTAGTACTTGTGTTTAACATGTACTATGTATGTTTTAGCTTTGTTATATACTTATTATTACTACAGTAGTAGAGTTTCTCTCTCTCTCTGTGTATAAATAATAATATGTGACAGTCTCAAGATTCTCCACTCTGTTTGCTCATCATCTGGGAAAATTGCCATCTGCCTGCCCCAAAACAAAAACACCCGGGGAATATAATATTAATATAGTCGTATACTAATACACAGACATATTATTATAAGTACCTAAACTACCCTTCGTTTGTAATGCTATATACTGCATGGTATAAATAAGTAGGAGAAATGAGAATTCCCTGTTCATCTTTACAATTCTCGTACAGAAATATAGAAGTGCCTATAATATATTTCTATTCACAACTTGTAAATAATGTGTTTATGTGTGTGTGCAGGCTCCAACAAGGAAAAATGACAGGAAGAGCACTACTACAACAGCTCTTGTAAAAGTCTTTGGTTGTTAACAGTCCCTGTTTACTATAAGGCGGTTCTTTATCCGTTTTATTATGTGAATACCTTTGTGTTGCTTTGCAACGGTAATTTACTCGTCACAACCATACTCTGCTAGCAGTAGACACTACACCACCACTATCTTCTTAAGACGAACGAAGAAGAACGACGAATACTATACACAGGGACATAAAACAAATCCAAGAAGAATCACAAAGGAAATGTCTTCATCATCATAAGTACTTCTCTTTCTCTCTCTCTCGCTCGCTACTTCCTTCTTTCTTTATAATGTACATACAAAAGTATTATAGTGTCTCGTTGATTCCCTTGTGTGTGCGAATGCTGTTGAGTTTTGTTGGCAGAAATGTTTTTCCTATTGCTACAAAAGCAAAGTATTCATTTCCTCTGCGATGGAAGTAATATTATTTACATGAGAGTGGAACATCGCACATTAGCGTTGTTGCGGCAAAAGTGGTAGAGTCAACTTATGTATGTAAAGATACCTGTTTTCATCATTATCATCATCATCATCATCATCTCATGCTGCAGAAAACCCGGTGGGACATTACAATTTACAATACAAATGTATTTTTACTACAAACTATACACTTACTTATACATTCACTTTATTATTTCATTAGCTGACTTATAAAAAGAAGCTTATGCACTGAATGAAGAGAAAATGTGTACTTGCGCATTATTACAGAAAAAATTATTACCTTGTAAAATACAACAACAGGAAGCTAGGGAATTATTTTTTTACATTTTTACAAGTTCAACGGGGAAATTATTTACGTAAGTTACGGATTTTGTTTTTATAATGTGTGTTTTTGTTGTTGTTTCACTGTGCAGGGATTTCTGGTAGTAAAACTCCCGAGTGGGAATAAGTAATTAAAGCTGGTAAAAAAATTACTAGTTTTTTTAGTACTATGAGTAGCAGAATAAAGTGCTTTCCCGATTCGCGTGGCATTAAAAATGTATACTGTTGCAAATTGTGCTTTTAACCTCTTCTCCCCGTGTTCTCACCTCTCAGCTTTCTCGTTTAGTATGTAAAGTGAAAGGAAACTCATTTATTTTTCGCTCTCGCATTATGCACATAAGTAAATACTAAAGTAATCTGTGTCTCTGTATTAAACTTACCTTACTACTATTTCTATTGTATAACTCACATACAAATACAACTGTACATACTTGCAGGAAACGTAACACGTGTTTATATAAAATCCTCTAAGTATACATAGTAAAAAGGTATATGTACTTATAAGAATTAAGTGTATAACCAAAGCTGGGTTTGTTTAATGTTGGATTTTCGTCGGAAAAACGGGAGACGAGGAAAAATAAAGTTGGAAGGATTTTGAAAGTGGAGTGCTGTTATACAACAACATCATCCACTTCCTTTCCAGCACATTCATTGTGAAGACTCTCCTACTACAAGGAAACATTTCAATTATGCACGAGACTATTACCGAGACGTCTATTACTTATCAACATTGCATGAGTCTTTTCACTCTCTCCTTTCCTCGCTTGTGACATACATGACAATCAGATCAGCACAGAGTTGGGATTCCGATTACTTCATTCAGTCTCACTACTAGCAGCACAGACAAACTAAAGAAAAATTAGAAAACTACAGTTTTTCTCTAGCCTTTTGTGTACACTTTAAGAGAGATTCAGACATGATGTTCCTGCACAACTTACAATTACTAGTAGTAAATGTTTATATTGTAAAAAAATTAATTAACACATAAAAAATGCATTTTTCATCTCTGAAGAGATATTTGGTACAATTTTAAACAACAATTCATCGTCTAGTTACACAAATGGACAAAATTAGTGATGAAAAATCCAAATTGTCGATTAAAAAACGCCAATCTGTTGTTTTCATAATCCTGTCCTACAAATTATACTTTTCACAGGACATTTTTTGTTCACATTTACGCTCTGTTCCCGTTATTACCTGTTAATTGTATATTCACGAAATAATTATTAACACACTTAACAAATTGAAGCAGGTTTTGTTTACCAACAAAAAAATAATAATGCAAAAAAACGGAGGTTTCATAAGAATCCTGTTGACCTCGTTAATTAATTTTTAGCATTCTGTGTACTTGGCAAAAATGAAAGGAGACTGAATTAAGATTGCAAAAAGTTGACAGGGTATTTGTTCTTTATTGATATTAAGTAGTATTTGTTTATTATTTTATTAACCTGTGTATTTCATTAACTGTTGATGATGTCAATGTTGACTTTGTAGGATGGAAAGTGTGTTGTTAGACTCTGCATGCGTCTCTTTTGTTCTGGGTTGCAGAGCTCTACTTGGTAAAAGGACGAGGAATGAAAGCTGTGAAGTTTTTGGTGACATGTGTCGCCATTATTTCCTAACAGCATTCTTTGTGGCTGGACAGGAGAAAGTAACTGGGACGTTTCATCTGATAGCAACACCAAAGAAATCTCTTGACTGGCCAACTTTCCTCTTGTCACTTTGTCCTTCAGGCTCCATACATAAGGTTTCCTTTATTGTTCCATTATTGCTTTACCCGTGTAAGTTTGTAGTACAAGTGTATGTATTTATGTTCACAATTCCTTTCTTACACGAATGTTTGACTTTCAGTTGACTTTTCTAAAGGTAACCCCCGCATGACGTCTCCAGTATATAAGAAACACAAAACGATACCCACGCAGTATAGAATCACACACAAAATAACAAAACACATTTTTACCTCCTAGAGATAAAGCTGTTTCTTTTGTATACGTATAGTATATACTTTAACTTATACAATCCTTGCTACATAGTAGTTCTATGGGAATTGCTGTTATTTATTTATTATTGCTGATGAAGAGATTGATATATTATACATACTAAAAATACACCGTGTTTGTATACATAGTCTACAGAAGAAATAAAATCTTTTGACATAATTTTGTCCTTGTATTTTTGTCTTGCTTTCATTTTTAAGTAGAATTATTGGACATGAGCTCATTGATCTTTACCATTTAGCCTTTGAAATGTTTTTCTATATATAAATACACGTATTTCACATTAAAAGTACATGAGATTAGATCCTTTTTTATTGACACAGTAGCTACACTTTTAGTTCTCAAATCCTTTTGGAGAAATAACTATATCAAAAAACTTTTCCCCAAGAAAACAGTAACAAAATAATCTTTATAATATATTAAAAACTCACAAACTTTTCAAATTAATAAGTCTATAAGCCCTAGATAATGTAGAATCGTATTACAACAATAACCTACATTGGTGAAGGTGAAAATTGAAATAGAAAAAGACTTACTATAAATAATATAAGTAAGTACTTTACTTGCTCTTTAAATTGTTGTATTTACATGAAAAGCATTTAATTAAGCAAGATAATTTAATTTTCGCATTTACCAAAAATGTCAACTGATTAAAATGTCACAATCAAAATGGAGATGCCAAACGGTATAACAATGCAGTCCGTAGATTGGTTTAATGGAAATCTGAATTTGAAAAGCTTCATCAGGACTCCGGAAAACAAGGACACACACACATGTATAACGTTTGTGCTTTTACACATGTATTCGTACAAAGTACAAACTGACCAACACACTTATCTTTAGTCACAGACTGGGATGGGAGTGAAAGCGGATGGAAAGTCAACGCACTTTGTATAAAAGTGGATTAGAGTAGTGCGGTTTATAGTAAAAGGTTTGGATTGGAGTGATAGAGTTTTAGTGTTGGAGAAGGATGGGAGCTGTTAGTTGTAATGCCTGTGTTATATGCGGGTATTTTGATAAAAGCATGTGGGGGGATTATGGCAAGTGGCCAGAGAAAGGAGCGGAAGGAAATATAATATCAGGAGCTGCAAAGAAGAAAAGCGGAAGGGCACGACAGGACAATGTTGTTCGCCTCCGTAGTAGTCTCGTAGTAGTGGACACACCAAATGACACGTTTATAATAACGTCATAATATCACTAACACAATGCCCACAGCTTATTGTTCGTCGTCCTGACTTTCCGAGGAAACTACGTAGCAGTAGCAGAAATGTCCTCTCTAAGTCCAAAGAGCACCAAGTTTTCCTTTCACTGCCAATACTACAGTAAGTCTGCATTGTGTGTGCATGAAACTTTTAATATTCTTTTATCTATGCTATGGGCCACACCGTAGTGAAGATACACACATAGACAGATATCATCTAGAAAATCCAATCCTCAAACACAAACACACACACACACGAATCCAATTCCGAAAAAGAGTTAGTGGAACAAGTAGAACACGATCATCGTTACATTCTCTACACTATTTATACACTTAAACCACTAGCTGCCCTATCCAAAATCAAATCAATGTTTTTAGCGTGTCCTTCTTCTAGGATATAGTCATTTTAACCGGAAAACGTGTTTTCAGGTTACAATTAGAAGATTTAAACCCAGAATTTATTCACGTTTAGTATTTTCAAACTTTTTCATTTCGAATATAGCATTTATAATAAGTATCAGTATAACTGCGAATTTTGTACCTATTAAAACTTGTCATCAACTCATACTTTCCGGTTCTTAATAATTCATATGCAAAATCGCTGCTTCTTACAGATACTTCACAATTTGAAAAAGAAAACGGTTGTGCTTGTGCGAATCTTGTGAACTCGTATAGAGTTGAAAAGCTATTTTGCGTCTGTAATAATTATTCTTTTGTTTTACTGAAGAAGTCTCAGCATTTGTTTTAAAGATGACAGTCTTTCTCTGATTGTTATTCATGTACTTGATTTTAAACTCAGCAAAACCTACATAGATTTTTCACACTTACTAAACGATATTAAATCATGTCTAAAGGTAAAGATTGTATTGTGCGTGACATAAGGTATATAGAAGAATCATAATATGATACGTAATGTACAATGTGGGATAAAATATTGTGGGATGGTTATAATAATTTATAAAGGCATATGAAATATATAGGGACACTGATAATGTTTGTATTATACTTTGGGGTCTATATGTGGGATAATGTTATGAAGTGAAATTCTTTTGATGTATCACCTTGTAGTTAAGTGGGTACTTACTTACTCACCCCTTTGCTCTCCAAGTAGGTTGAAATGAAGACTGAGCACAAAGACTTGATCCGTGAATTGAGTGAGTTGGCTTGACTTGACTGTTGTAAGTTTTGGAGTCATAAGAGCCTATGCATAATTTAACAGAAGCATAAATCAATATAAAAGCGAAGAGCACTAAGGACTTGAAGTTGAACTCTAAGAAGGCTCCAACTCACAACCAAGAGAGAGAGAGAGAGACTCAAGGAGTAGAGACTCTTTCAGAATTATATTTCAAAGTCAGGACGAGCAAAGTGCAAATAATTCATAAGCTTCCACAGCAAACCTTCTATGATTTGACTCTCCTGGTCTGGTTTGGCAAAAACTGGTTCAATTTGCTTTATACCCTTCTCCGCCTCCACCTCCTCCACTCTCTTCCTCAAACTTCGTCTTAAACCAAGCTTCTCTCACTCTCCTATATTTAATATTTGGAAAATATTCCGAAGCATCAGCAATCTTATTCGCCTTTTGCAGAATCAAATTGAGCATAATATATCCTATTTGTACATTCTATAAATATGTACATACATTTATGAATGTAAATACTTCCTGTGTGTACCTACTTCCTGTACTATCTTCACTTTGGATTTTTACAAGTCTGTCGCTTTCGTTCCCTTCGTACATATTTCATAAATATTAGGAGCACTAAGCGTACTTACGCAAGACACATACATTAACATCCTGCACAAGTTCTTCCACTCCTCCAGATTCTTCCCAGCTTCTGTGCACACACAATTTTCATGCAACATCATTTTAAGAGGCTTACGTTTAAATTTTAAATGTATTTACATTCCATTATTATTTGTTATTATTACCTTACCTTATATAAGATTAATCCTTCTATAAATTATAATATTACTCAACTAGAGGAGAATTTCATATGCATTGAAATATAAATGAAATACACAGCATCATCATTTCAGTTAGCACTAGCACTAACATGTGTTTTAAAGGATTTCAAAATTCAAATATCGATTCACTTAAAAATTACGAAAAAAACCTTATTTTATAAAAAAAATCAACTGTAGCCATTACGCAGGAAGATTTTGATTTTTTTAAACTTCCTAGGTAATAGCTATAGTTGACAGTTTTTCGAAAAACTAAGAGTGAATACATTATGATAGAACTCATCTTTAGCTTCCATATGAGTTCTGGAATTTTTGATTCGACTATCTGTTCAAGATTTTAGTTTCAATTTGGCCCTTAGAACTATTTTATTATAACATTTGGATTTCCTCATCATCGAATTATATTAGATCTGTTCCGTGAAAGGCCACCGTCCAGAATTACCATTGCTCAGATTATCACATTTCTAAAATCCTTTTGTTCTGAAGACTGAAGAATTCATATGCATAATACATTAATTCCTTTCCTTCCGCATCTTAATAGATCCTAGATTTCTCAGTTCATTATACAATTTCTTATTCTGTAATACAGAGCAGAGAGAGACCAAATACTTTATTTTGTACTATGTTTATATCTTATGTTATGTAAGTAGTTCTATAAGTATACGAGTAGATTCAATTCAATGTTCAATGTCTGTTGGCAATCAGTATAAATTATTGCCGGATGTTCTTCAATAAAGAATACACTACTACGGTTCAACTTCAAATATTTGTAGTTTAGGTTTTAAAATAAGTTTTAAAACATTTGTTAATATAATTAGTAAAAATTGCAGGTTTTTAATACTTTGTCAATTTGGCAAACCTTGAATAAAAGTCAGTCTTTTTACTACTGGTAGTAATATCATGCTTTTTTGTTTTTAGCTTGACGATTCCTTCAAAATTGGATGATCAAGCTAATTTTTACTTAGTACTATCAGGATAGGTTAAATTGCGTAATGGAATTTCATTCTAGAGATTGTACTACTTAATTGGGTTTGCAAGGTGTATTTTTGCATCCGATTTGAAGGAGGATTATTTTAATTTATTTTTCATTAGTGCAACTTCTGTGTAGAACAGAGAAGCTGAGTAGAGTAGGTGTAAATTGTATATTTTTAGTTAAGGTCTGTATTTTATAGCTCTCACATAATTAGGGTAGGAACCCTCTGCTCTGTATAATGTATAAGCCCAACCGCACAATCGTGAAAGTATTTAGTGTTTAGGAAACTATACCCGTTTCTCATTCTATCCCGGCCTTGCCCTCCCCCTCTTCAGTAAATCTTCTTAAGTAATCAACTAACCAAGGCAAGGACACGAGAGAAACGCATTTCTTTGATTAATTCAATAAGCAATAGTAAATAACGAAACTCCTTGTTGTCAGTCTACCTACTATACCTAAATATAATTTGATATCAAATATACGCGCACAGACTGCAACGAAATATCTACCTATCTGTATAAACAGAAAGTATCGAAATATGTTAAACTAAGAAAAACTGCGGGGGTTAACTGCAGTTATTATTATAAGTGGACATCATTAAACTAAAAGTTTGCATTTCAACCTGGCATATTGGTTAACACAAAGAAAAGTGACAATAATAATTCAGTTTTGATATGTAGCGAAAGCATGGCACACACTACGTACACAAATAAACACACACAGCATTTTATCTTGTTATAATTTTCTTGAATATTTAGCGAAATAGGATTGTGTTCAATTTTCAAGGCAATTTAACCTGTCAGAGTGTTCATGTTATGCAAACTTTTGTTTTCCGCCACATTCATACGTTTGGTGTATTGTGACTAGGCTCTGACATTGAGTTTCGGTTCGTCAATAAATTTTCCAATGATTATTACCTATGTTTCCTTTTTACCTTATATAACTCTATATAAGCATATCACAGGTATTTAACTGCAAATGCAAAAAATTATACTAGAAATTCATATAAGTACAAAGAACGACTACAATACTATAAGCATGTTATCAATTACGGCCAATATGCGAAGGAATACATGGTAAATACTTTAACATGTAACTTTTAACTTGGTTTTATATTTGGAGAGCTATATTGACTTACAAAGAAATGCAGCATAGTTAATATGTGTGTAGGTGTATCTAATGTTTGAGTGTATAGGTATATATGTCTTGTTGCTTTGATATGTTGGTTGATGTTACTAAATGCCTTTCAGTTAACCCTTGCATCGTAGAAAGCATTAGGTACATAGTTTGCATGGCAAAATGTAAATGCAGGTTATGATGAGAATGTGATAGTACTAATATTATGTTGGGTGTGTTCCTTCTCTCTCTCTCTCTCTCTCTCTCTCTCTCTCTCATGCAAAGCTAACTCAAGCTTAGTATTTATTGATTGGGGTTTATGATGGCAATGGAACGGTAGTTTGTTTCTGTGTCCATGTAGAAGTATTAGTAGGTATATTCTGTATAAGACACACGGAGAAAACCTCTTGGAGCTACTCAAACAACGACAGAGCCATATATAGAACCGTGAATTGTTACCATTACTATACTTATATGTAGTATAGCATGGTTATAATGTTATAGTTATAATATGTACTACTAGAATGGGAAGTCAAGCCAAATTGCTTACTCGACTAAAATTTTACATGAATACTAGTAGATAGTTTATTACCTCCGTCGTCCCCACAAATATCTGTAGTGTGCAGTGTGTAAGTATTATTATGTACTTTGAATTTACATGCACACAAGCCAAAATGATGGGAAGTCAAGTGAAAGGCTAAACTGCGAGATAAAAACGGTAATAATACAATGATCTAGTATATTGTACAAGGAAAACCTATAGATGTACAAAGAGGGACGCGTTCTGTATGGGAGAGTGTGTTTTAAAGCTAAAAGCGATGTAAATAAGTACTCGTGTGCATGTAAAGTGGGAAAGGAAAATAAAAATTGACATTGCTGCTCGATTACAGTGTAGGTTGACGATAGAAAGTAATTTCCCTTTGTTTACAACAGCACTTTCTCCGTTTCACACTTCTGCAACGATAACTCTCCTCTGTGTGTGGATAGAATTCGAAGAAAGAGAAGTACCGTCGAATGAAAATAAAATTCGGTCGTGGATTGTAAAAGGGCCGTTTTATGATACAAAATAAATCTATTTAATTTTATACCAACGTTATAATGTTGTTTCGACACGCGTTTTGAACACACGTCACACAAATCATGAGAATGTTTATGAGAGAACAAGATAAATGTTTTCATGCCTTCATCTATCACGCTTCACTATACTATCGGAAATTATAAGTGGGCAAATGTCTGAACAAAACTATATTTGTGATACCCTGAATATTAAATATTGTAATTTTTACTTAAACTTGCTACTTCGAATCTTTTACCCTAAAAATATTTGATGAGAGAAAAGATTGAGGTTATTTTCGAATCATAGAAGATAATGTTAAGATTTATTGAAATCCTCATGAAATCATGTCACTTTGACCATACATTATCAACAAGGCAAATCAACTTTTCTTATCAAGAAATAGAAAATGAAAAATACTATCTACAAAGTTAAAAGAAACATAAGAGAGTTTCTGCTGCATTGGATGTAGTATTTTACCAGGAACTAATTTCAGATCGATTTCATCGAGAATTTTTCTTATTCCTGGAAAATCTTGGATAAAAGATGGGAGATGATCCCTGAGGTTATTGAAATTCTCAATGCAACCGCTGAGAAGCGTTTGTCAGTCATTACAGAGTGTCCAGAGTTTCCGCTGAAGAATTTTACTGAATTAGGATGAAAGTTCCTTTCCAAAGGAGCATTCCCGGAATCATCTTTAGATTTGCAAGTATATAATTCACACTCGGCTGATGATACACAACGGACGGATTTATCGCATTGACTTCCAGGTAAAGCACGACATTCCTTTGCCTTTTCGTCATAGGTCAACCGATGTTCCTCCGTGGTTTTCTCCAAACAGTCGCACACACCTTTATCGTCATTTCCTCGAGCATAGCAAGTAAGCAATTTTCCCACATCACACAGTCTCCCGTTAAATTCATCATATGCTTCCTTTGGAGTTAAAAAGAATTTTTCAGCGAATTTCACAAAACCATTTGGAATGCAACCTGTTTGTCCTATATCAAGGGTATCCATAAAAGGATGAGAAAAGTCAGGATCCAATTCGTCATCACCCACGCAAATTGCAGGCAGAACTGTTAACAAAACCAAGCAATAAATAAATCCTTTCAAAATTCGCAAATTAATTTCGACAGCCATTTCCAAAAACTTCAAGCTAAGAAAATTAAATCACAAGAGTCGGCACAAAATTCTCAATTTTTATTGCGCTTTTGAAACTCTTCTCATACTACAAATCTCTCCGACTCAGTGAATTTCGTTTTCATGAAGGAAATTCTACAAGGTTTCCAAAGTTGCTATGACGTAACGTTGAAACAACTCTAGAAAATGGAAGAATGATGAAAAATGAATGGAATTTATCAAATTGTAGAAGCTGAGGACATTTCCAGCATTTTGATAATGTCAATTCCACTCAAACCCCAAACGTGTCCAAGTGACAAAGCATGTCTAGACATAAATGTGTAAATGTGACTAAGAAACCTGTGGAGAGAACATTGCAAGCTGTAAAATGGAAACGGTTTCAAACTCCATGTATATTTTCCGTCTATTATATGAATTCTCCCACATATACCCCTAGTCCAGCCACACCGTATATCTCTCTCACACATTTCATTGAAAATACATTTTATTAGTCAACTATCGCCTGCACGCGCCATTAATGGTCCACACACAATTCAGTCCACTCACTCTCTCAAGCCAGAACTACTCTATTCTACACATCATGAATTTTACTTATGAATTACATGGCAATAATGAAAGGCCGTAAACACATTTAGATAACAATACGAGAACGAGAAGAAAACACAAACTGTACAGAACACATAACACACAAAGCAAAACGAAATAGCATCTCATTACACAACTTTAGCAACTATGTACAGTACATAAATACTAAATACGTCTAACAACAGTATTACTATCTGTAGTATATAGCATAGCACTATGGTACATATTACACAGTAAATAGTCTTAAATCTTAACCCTGTCTATATAGTTTAACATGGTTATTTAACACGTTACATTTACTATATACGCAAAAGTACACACTAGAGCACTTTGTGAAGGTAAATAGCAACATAACTGCATCAAATACATTCACTATGCTTTTTAACAGTGGTCACACACAGAATTCCTATTTATATTACTAAAAACCTAACACATCATCGCGGAAACTCCGTTTATCTGGGTAAAGACACAAAATTTCTGTTTCTCACAGTCTCTATGTATATAAAATGCAATTCCATTTCAATTCTTACTCTCCTACTTAATATAGACAGGTAAAATAATATTTTACTTTTGGAAAGCATAAATATGAGAACGCATTCATCGTGTCTACCACACAAGTCGGTATGCTTGTAGTAGCTGTTGTGGTGGTAGTGCGGTGTTTTGTGTAGACAAACTATGCATTTCCACTTATAAAAGTGCCTTATACATTGAAAAGCGTAAATTGTAAACAGAACAGGCTACAGAGATATATAAAATCGGGGAGAAAATGAAAAGGAAACAAGAGAGCGTTCATTTTTGCCCTTTGTTTCCTACTCCACGACTACTTTAATTCAAAATCTACTAAATAATTCAACTTTCATGACTACAACAACCAGCTTTTACCGAGAGAGGATTGTGTTGTGTATGTGTGTGAAGACTAGTTCTGCAACAAACGTGTGCATGCCTGGAATTGCCTTACTACAACCATTACACACCAAATACATCACAACAGCAGCAGGAGCATGGTAGAACACAGAGCAAAGGCTCACAGTCAATTCAGCAATGAGTGCTCGTGGTTTCCTTGTTGGTTATGTTTCGACTCGTTGGTTAGTTGAGTTTGTTCGTATAAAGAGAACTGTATACCGGCTACTTAAATATACACTACTCATTCCCACACTAGTACTAGTGTATTATATTAAGTATACTATAATAATATATACACCTAAGTACTATATACTACTCTCCTCTGCATGTTGCACGGTCTTAAATAAACAGACAGGAGAAATTCCGTTTCTCTTTTCGGTTTGTTCTGCTCTGGTTAGTTACGTTACGTTACTTTACTTTACTTTGCGTTACAGTCGAAAAGAGAAACTTAAGTTAGATTACGTGAAGCATCTTTCCAATGAAATCAAGTGAAATAAAATGAAAGCCATAGGCCATTCTCTTCCACTGCTATTACTACTACACTCTAGCTAGACTTACTTTTCCACACTGTAGAAACAACACAGTAAAACCAAAAGCCTAAGGAATTGCACACTTTCTATATATAAATACTATATACATACCATACACATATGCCTATATAGATATATATGTATAAGACTTATATACAACTAACACTGTATAATATTAAATGCAATGTGAGAGATTCTCTGTCTGTCTGTGTGTGTTGTAGTAGTAGACGTGTATAATTCCTCAGGTCTTGCCACGGGATCTTGGCCCGTGTCAGGCCTACTGCGACTTTACACGATGCAATCTCATATATACTTATTACTCTCGATTCTCTTAACAAAACTATATATTCTGATTGCTGTCCAGTAGAGAAAGTTAGTTTTCTACTGCACAGTCCAAGTTTTATAATATTACAGGGTCTTTTAGCTCGGCTGCGATGTAATCGTACGGGTATTTGTAGTTTCTCTAACTTTAGTCTTTTTAGCAATCCTTATTTGCTACTACTATGTTAGGTTGACTATGTGTGTAGGTTGTGAACGGGGATTCCTCAAGCAAAATATTTGTTGGAGGTTTTCACCAGTACGATATATGTATATAGAGTATTGTGTGAACTATATGTATGTATAGGTACTAGCATAAAGTAATAAGTGCAAACGCTTGACGTGGATTTCTCTATTGTATTGATGATAATACGGTTTCGGTTTGTTTTCTCTGTACGTAGGACGCATGCATGTAGCAGGGTTAAATTTAAGTGCATAAAGTGACCGAAACCTTTTACATGTTGTTATTTTGATTGGACATTTCGCCCGAATCTGTGTACACACTACTGTGTGACAATAATACAATGGAGATAGATAGTAGTTTGGTTTTAGTTTGTTTGTCGCTATTAGCGTTTCCATTCGGACTGTTAGTGCATGGTGGAATCATGTACTTTATTTGTGCATGTCGACAGAAGAGACCAAACAGTAGGAAACTTCCTGGTCGCTTATGTAATACTCTTTTGCTTTTAATGGATTGCACAGAGAACACAGAGAGAAAGCACGAGGCAACTCTACTACTACAACTGGTAAAACAAACTAACAAGGCCTGTCGTCCCCACATACACACAGAGTCGTGTTAAAAATGCATGATTTCGTGTGTCCAACATGAACTTATTTTATTTTATGTCTTTAGCAACTCCTCTCCTACTAGAAATTACAATTTCGGACAAATGTGTATGTAGACGCATTAAATGCTACGGGGAAACACTATAAGGCTTATCGTACATATATAACAAGTATATATGCCTGAGTGGATGCTACTACTACAAAAGGTTTTTGTGAGCGTGGATGAACATCGTTGGAATTAACTACACTACTGTTTACCTATACTTCTAAATTAGAGTGAAGTACCTATAAGGTATATTATTATTAGTACCTATGTAGTATGTAGGTATACACGGATGATGATATGATACAATGTATGTAATATAGGATTGCACTATATAATAATATTACACTGGTGTATTTGTATAGTATAATTGTTGATATACGTATAGCTCTACGTGATATTTGGTCGTAGATGTCTCGTCAGACTCGTCAGACTACTTGTGTTCGTACAAAATTGCATGAAATTGGATTGGTTTGTCTTGGATGGAATAGAATAGAGAAATGCATTCAGTAGAAATATACTTACACCGGTACACGCAATCCAATCACATAGGTTTATGTCTTTCTATTAAATTTTTGCTTTTCTATTTTTGCCTGTTTGTTTGAATGAGGAACCTACACATATACTGTACTGTAAATATGTGTAAAAATAAGAATACAGAGTTGTAATTAAGTATGGCATAATTTTTTCTCCTCAATTATATTAAGCTTCTTAATATAGACATAAGTAATATGCATTTTTGACATAATAATGTTGGCAAACATGAAAAACTGAAGTTATAGGCAGTAGGGATTGTAAAAAATTAGATAGAGTAAACGATTTGGCTTAGTTTCACAATTTCTTGCTATAGAAAATGAAAATATCATATATAGCTGTGAAGAAAGTAGCAATACAGATATAATACAAGTGTGGGAGTGTGAAAGTATTGTAGGAAAAGTTTAATAATCTTATTGTAACAACAATACAATATTTTACAGTTTATCGACGTGTTTGTGTCATGTGTAGAACTAATGAAAAGTTTTCCTCTTGGTTCGTTACTGGTTTCATTCATTTCAATCAGTTTCACTCTGTCGACATTTACAACAGATGGACAAGCACGCGAAGGAATTTTATATACTTGTTTGTGTACTTGTGTGTGTACGCGTCTTATACTTTTAGTTTGTTCGTACTCTGCTCGTACAGTAAAGCGCACACAAGTTTCTTAATGTAGTTTTTGGATGGATGGATATCTTTAGATTGCCTAAGTACACGCGTGTGTTAAATTCTTGGAAATTGAGTTTTTTTGCTGTGTTCTGTGTAGTCCGTTCCTTTTCCCAACCACCACCATGCCATAAACCAAGGCTGTCTTCAATCGGATGTCTTAGACAAATTTATTGTCAGTAGTGTTTAATCCACTTGTTCATTTCGTTTCATTTAAGACTTATATAGTGAAAATAACTGTAGAAAGGCATTATTGCATTATTCCACTTGAATTGCACACACCACGTCCACAAACTGTTTTCCCTCTCTGCCTTACTAACTGAAACACAAAGTTGCCAAGAAAGTCTTACATAGAATACAACTCTCCTCCTAAATATATACCTTACTTATATATCTCATGTATAGTATGACAGATATTATTATTTAACTGTGTAAAACCGAAATTTTCAACTTTGTTGGCAGTTGCCTATCAAGCTTGGTTGGAAACTAATCATTTTCATCGACCTACAGTCATAAACCGCAAACTTACAACCCGTTTCCTCTTTCTGTCAATGAAATTCGGTAGCTCACGCTGAGAGCTGTGATAGATGTGCAAAATGAATGCCATTATATTGCTTTGAGTCTCACAACCGCTTTTGCAACGCAATACACTTAGTAAATACACACTAAACACGATACATTGTCCTCAAAAGCACAAATATTATGTAAAACGGTCCCCCGCATGTTTCCTCAAGCCCGCTTTACTCCGAAAATACATTGTGCAAATGAAAAGGCAAACAGTAGAGGTGTGTGTATTTTCCCTTTACATAAACCTACGTTTCGCTTATCAACATTATTGGCTCGTAATAAGATCCGTTTTGATAAGAGATTCCGTGTCACTCGATACTCCTTCATTTTACAGTCATTTCCTGCGTAGCTCTCTTCGCTTTCTCTCTCTCTTCAAGTGTATTATTCTTTGAAAAAATGCACAAAGCTGCTTGTTGAGGTCGAGTGTATATGCAAATGCCACAAATACGATAAATATGTTCATATCGTATATCTAATGACGCACTGCACCGTGTAGAGTCACAAATTGGGGTATTGCACTCGTACACTATATACGGCAACGTTATAGAGAGAAATATTTTTGGAGGTTTAGCAACGCACTGGGATTGTTGTAGCATTAGTATTGCGTTGCCTCATGAAAGTCTGTGAGGGAAGGCCAAGGCAGTGTGGTAGTTACATGATGTTTAATATACATAAATTGAAGTTGGCAGGTTAGCTCCCCTGAACGACGAGGCGATTCCTGTTGCGACTGCTACTTAGTGTCACAAATGATCCGTTGGGGCTCAATTACCAAAGTTGTACCTAACAATTATTCCTCCATCCATCACTCCCTTGATAAATGACTTCTGAAGCATTAGACTGTTAGCTGCATGTCCGAGGAGCGGCTCTCCTTTATTACTCTTTGGGTGTATTGTAATGTAAAACACACAGACCTACAATTATTTCCACTAACAGAACATACTCGAAAAGTTATTGCTTCAAAATATGAAACTTTGAAGAGCTGGTAACTCGGAGAAATTCGTAAAGCTATGAAATTAGCCTCTTTAAGGAATTAATGCAATGTTGAATTCTGGAGAAATTACTCAAAGGGTAAATACATATCTGTCAAATAAATTGACTACGACTAATGTGTATACGAAATACGAAATGGAGAAATTGGAGAAATAATGCTTTATGCTTTCCTACTTTCAGAAATAAATCATGGGAGATGCAATGTGTGGGGATCTTCAAAGGGCAATAAATTGGAATCGAAATTTCACTTTCACCACCGAATGTACGAATCAAAGAATTCGTTTGCTTATTTGGCCTGAGTTGCTTGATCCGTGTTGTAAAATCTGAAAAGATCTGTATTTTAAGTACATACCTAGTGTTACAAATTGCAGATATTGATTGAACATCGATTGTTCTCATTAGAAAATCCACTTTTTAAACAATATCACTGGCATAGGTTAATAATTTTAGTATCTCAAACGTTAGTATGAATATCTATTAGGCTATTAATATTTTCCTGTACATTAGAATAACGTACTACACAAACCAGTGATGTATGTATATACAAGTAGGTATAGGATAGAGGAAATATTATAATAAACATAATATAATTTAGGTAGGTAAAGACAAATAATCTGCTTATGAGACTTTGGATGCCCAAAATGCCCACCAGCCTTTGGTGTTAATTATGTAAAATATTAAATAAATTGCTCGTGAATGTGAACAAACATGAGAATTGACAAATTATAATCATATTTGTGCAAATATTGTATAGTATAGTATCCAATATTTATTTGTCAATGATGTCAATGCAGGCAGGTCTCGAGGGTAGAGTCGAGTCAGTCGAGCACAAAGTGTATGAAAGTATGAGATAAGTATTTGATTCTTGCATTCATGTTGAATGAAACGGAGTATTTTGCACAGTAAAGGCGAGGATGATAATACCACTACGGAATTAAAATGCCAGTTTTTCCTGTTATGCCTAACTAATAACATGGAAAGAAATTTCAATTCTCATTCTCATGAACTCTTGACATTATCCAAAAGAAGTCCCTAATTAAAATAAAGGAGAAACTAGAACAAACTAAACTCGAATTTTAGAAGTCAACCAAAGTACTAACTAGAATCATATTACTCCATAAATCCCAAACTCTTGACTGAAGTTGCAACTGTGGAATGTGCACAGATAATAACCTTATTATATAGTTCAACTACATAACTGACAAAACACAGCAGCATAGGAAAAGCAAGCTAAATTAACCATACAATTGGCTATACCTATATTATGTAGTAGATATTTCTTTAAAGTTATTTACCTCTTCCGGGGAAAATAAGAGTTTCCCTTATGGGCTGAGCCCTAGTTGTATAATTATAACCAATGTAGCGTAAATGTCACTTTGCAGTTTCTAAATTTCTTCTTTTAATTCCTCGTCTTTATACTTCGTCTTTCTCTTCTTTCTGGCTGAAATCTTCCGAATCTTCTCTTCCTTACGAAAATGCACTTAAAATTCGGACTTGCACTTACCAAATTACTTTAATAAAACTATAAATCTAAGCTAAAATTAAACTTCGATTTGTGAACCTTTGTTCACAAATCCTCACCTACATTTCCCTACTCTACGCACAATGTACTCAAGAAGAAGCCCAGGGCCCGAATGCCTTTGTTTTACTTTAAGACGAAGTCTCAAAGTCATTTTTCCATCAAAAACAGTCATTAACCTGCTCTGCATAATCTCGTCAGATTATGCAGAGTCCCTTCCTTATCTCTTCCGACTATATGTTACAAGTGTACAGACAGCCAACTCAGATCCCTTAAAACATTACATTGCTGCATAGATTATTGTAGCCCATACAATAATATTTACAATTATCCGTGACAGAGCAAATCTATGTCACGAGCTGAAATCAACTTTCAGCTCACACCTCTACAGCCACGCATAAAGTGTACCACGAACAAACATTGAGGCACATTGGGATAATAATAGAGAAATCCAAATGTAGGTAGATGGTATACCTAAAGAATATAATACAACATAAAGAAAGTGAGAGAGAAAGCGTCAACTGGAATATTTAGATAAAGAAATAGACCAGTTATAACTGTACAGACACGTATAGTTCATTTGTATGCGAGAATTTTATTTATTCATGTTTTAAGTGCAAGAGCCACCACCGCTTTGACTTTCTTGTACCACAGTACAGTTATCCTTGCATAAGATACTTTATACTATAGAACTGGCTGTATTTGGTATTTTAGTGTTTAGAAAGCATGGAGTTCTATACGGGGAAGTATATATCTGCGTGTATAAACAAAGTGTGAGTTACTGGTGGCTTGGTTTGTTCGATTCCCGTCTTGTCTCGGTTTGGTTTGCTTAGATTGCTATGGTTTCCTTCGTTGATTTGCCTTATTGCCTTTGGGTTTTGGACTAAATGCACTGCCAAGGAAATTCAGAACTCAAACCAAGCCAAAACCAACGCAAGTGGAAATAGTAGTGGAAAGGAAACTCAGGCGAGAATAGGAAGAAGAAGAAGAAGAGACTTTGAATTCAGATGTAAAGAAAGATACGGAGAAAAAGAATGAGATTGCTTGCCGTATCGTTGAGTCACTACGCACAAGAAGAGTAAAGTGGTACATGTCCCCAAATTGAAACGTACCTGTCTCACAGGCTCTCTCACTCTAATTTATACAATACACTTTATTTTACTTTACAAGCTACACAGACAAACTGACACACCTATACTTCATAATATGTATACTTCCTAACATGCTTTGCATTTTCCAACCATTCCATATTTACTTATTGTATTCATTTCATCATACGTTCCTCGGGTATAGGTATATCTATATGCAAGCCCGTATCCAGGATTGGAATTTGCCATCCATCCTAGATAACCGACTTGTCTAGGATGCATTGGTAATTTCGGCGGTGACAAGCCATTGCAAGTTAAAATGTGACATAATAGCCCAAGGCAGTGGAAATCGATTTTGACCCTTTTTATCGAAGGGTCAAATCGCGGTATGTAACCAAAATTTGTGTTAAAATCAAACAAAAAACGCTAAATTTACTCGTAGCGGGTAAAATGTTTGCAATTTTTGTTTAGCAACTTTTTGTATTTTGGATACAAAGTTTGTAACTTTCTCCGATATCTAGAATAAGTTCGGAAAATTTGAGGGAGAGGGTGCCGATACTCTATGACCCCCTATAAATACGTCCTTGTTTACATGTAAAATATATGAGAGGGCTAGGTAGAATATGTGAATTTATACATTGTAGCTGCAGTATTATTACATTAGAAAATGCATATGTAGTTCCATTTCTTGTAAAACGAGTTAGAGCATCACATTGTTATTTCTATAGTGGTTTTGTAGCAGTTGAGAAGGTGAGATCGTTGTAGGAGTATTATCATTTTGAGTTATATGTGTGTTAAAGTAGGTTTTGTGCTGCAGTTTAGTTTAGTTTAAAAGGAAGCAGTTGAGACTTGAGACACATAAGATATTATATTATATTAATATTATATATGCGAAGTAATGTAGAAAGTGGTCTATATAGGTATAAAGGTATGTGTATGTCTCTCTTGGTATTTCTGAACGCATTTCTTCTCGTGTAGTTCGACCTCCAAGATAAAAGTGAAATATGAGAAAAACTACATGTAGATAAAAGTTGTGCCAAGAATCGAGAAAAGGAAGACAAATTGTATCACTCCATCAGAATTACCGAAAGTCAAAAGGTCTCAAGTCTTCGCCACCATTTGTTCTCGTAAATGGCTCGCTTTCCACTTTCCACTCGCCTTTGCCTTCTACTTTAATACTTACCACTTCTCTCTCTCGTCCTCTTTAACTCTCCGTCCGGAGAACTGCAATGGAAAACAAAACTACCAGCCAAATAAAGAAATACTAATATTAAATATTTCCAATACTGTACTTTACAGATTAACTTTTTCTTTGCTTTTTCTTTTATAAATTCAAAAAGAGCATTCCTTATATAAGTACATTAAGATCTTAAAGAACAAAAATTATCGCGATATTCACAAGTTGCATAGGAATATCATCTAAAAGAGAAAAGATAACTTGGGGTAAACGAAATGCTTTCTATACTTATTATGTGATATGATACACTATAGACACAGGCATATAAGGCAATTAGTATCAATGCATTGATCATTAGTATAGGTATACTTTGTATTAGTATATACCTACCTATAGGTATTATAATTTCCCTTACTATATCTTTTTTATTTAAGGCTTAGGTATTTCTTTTCTTTCTTTGTATCTGTCCAGGGAAAGTTGGCCAACAATGGTAACAACTACATCAAAAACAAACGCAACAGAAGAAAATTGCTTTTCTCACGTTAGCACAACCCTAATATAGAAAACAATCTTCATTTCAAACACTTTTTCAGCTCGCTGAACAAAAGAGTGCTATAATAATAATACACAAGCTTTACAAGACAAACATGTGTGCGCTATACCTCTGTATACAATACAAAAGCTTAAATACTTAAAGAACAGTAGTACAAAGTGAATAATGTGAAAAATGTGTAGCACATGCATGAATATCTATAACATGCACACATATAAGCAAAGTTTTATTATTCTTAATTATAGAGAACACTTCCTCTGAATTATTTACTTAGTGCTCCGTATTAATTCGTAATGGTGGTCATAATTCATCAGCAAAGTAAATAGTGTAATTCTAGGAAGCATAAAATACCGACAGACTACTCCTACTAATCCAAAGTTTGCAAGTGAAGTAGGGCACTTATATATATGTACATATACAGCAAACAATAAATTCTATATTATGTGTAACATTTTCTTCTGTTACTTTTCTTTAACTATGTCAACAATGAACTCATATATGTAAGTAATATGAACAATTGTACCTATAAATTGGCACTAGTTTATGTGCGGGTATTGTCCTTACCTAAACGCTCCTTAATTAACCTGCAATTATTTCAAACACTGTAGTGCACTGCCGTAAAATATATACAAAGCTGGACTATACAGAGACTATTGAGTTAGACTACATACATTTATTTCACAAATTCCATGTCGTATAATATACATTGGAAAAATCGTACTAATTCGTTTTTTTAAACTATAGTAGATATAGTGTCAAAAACTGTGTCTGTTGTTTACACTATGAGTCATGAAGGAGTTGACCAATTGACCCCATGTTTGAATTTAGCCTTCCAATTGACCACAGAAATGCGTGTACATTATCTAAAACTGTTCTTGAGTTATCGTGGATACATACAGACGGACAGACAAACGGACAGACATTCATATATAAGTATTCACAATATAGGTATATAAATTTCATTACGAAACTTAAAAGTGCAAATGAAACCATATTTTAACCTTTCAGAAACAAATGCATCAAAATAGGAAGTTTAAAGTATTGTTACTTTTGTATTATATCGTATATGTATGTGTTGGTCCATCACTGCTACTTTTGTACTTACTGTGTAAACCTAAATCTCTACAGCGGTATTACTATTTCTTTAATATCTGGGCATGTGAGACGAATCTGTATATGATGTTACAGATGTCTTATGTATTGCTACACTTATTATTTCGTCTCATCCATCTTACTACGATTTGAAGGAACACGTATATTCCTTATCTGCTAATAGAATAACGCAGCTTTACTTTTTCACACCACACAAGACGTACAGAGAGGATTGGCTTGGAGCAGAATAACAAGAACAACTTTATCTATTCTTACTCTCAGCCCATGAAATCTCACTCTTTACGACAACGTCGTCAATCTGACAATTTAAGCTTCTTTCATGTTCACACACAACCACGCTACTTGTACTGCACCTATTCCCATCGTCTTATTGTTATCATTACTACGATATTATATTAGCACAAGAAGAAGCAACCCTGTAGTATCATACAATACTAATAATACAGCTCAGAAAAGCTACAAATACAGAACACGAACAAAGATAGGTTATATAGAGAGATACAATGCTAGTAAATAGCTTATATACTTCACACAGATATATAGATAGAGGTATTTACAATACAATAGCCAAAGTGCATTGGAACATCGTGCAACATTACACACAAATACAAGAACACAATGGCAAAGTATGCTATTAGATTGTATTACTAAAGTATAAAGCTTATCTACAAAATACTACATCTTCTACTTTGCTATTACTATATAAAGGTTGAATCTGCACATCGTACTGTTCGCATTGCACTTGATAAGTAAATAGTAATAGAATCATTGCACAGTGTGTTGTTGTGGAATAAACACCCAGTAAATTGTAATATTATATCAACGATATAGAGAAATACACAAAGAGACACGATTCAATGTTCTTGCTGAGTGAGTCTGAATTGCTAAAAGCTAAATCCTTCCTCTCTGGCTGTCTTTCAATAAACTCCCTTTTCACCTTTCAATGCTATTACCTAGAACTACTACACTCCTCCTGTAAATGCTATGCCATTGCCAAATGCTATCTAAATTGAAGATTTACTAAGTAAGTCTTTTATGTTCACAGACGATGATATTAACGTTCCTACGTTTATCTCATCTAAAAGCAATGCAACTTTCCTCGTCATCACATTTCTATAAGTATAAATCGTAAATCTATGCTACTTATTTACGAATTAACAAATCCTTAAGCCTTTCAGTCATTAAGCTGCATTATCATACACTATAAAAGGTAGAGGCATAAACAGGGGCAATAATTAAACTTTTTGTATGAAGAAACAAGTGATGAAAGCGAACAGTCAGTTCAAAAGGAAGATTACTGCTAATTAATAATAATAATATGTACTGTAGACAGAAATGTCGATGCAAAATTCTCACAGCTAAAGCTACCGTCACTATATATAAAATAGATCTCATATATTTTTACACTCCTACTGTTTTAACTTTTGTTTGGAAAGTAATTATTAATATAATTCTTGAAAGCAATTACAAATTGTGGTCAATTAACAGAGTTACAATATTTACCACCTATAATTCGTAAGGATTTTAGATTAGAAGGACATATTCTTAAACAACCTGCATATTATATGGTACAGTATTGAAATAATGAAATCAGACAATAAAAATAAACGCACTGAGAGAATAACATTATGCTATAATATATTTGCAACCTTTTTAATGTTTTATTTGTTTATAATATGGTTAAGAGATGATTGCAGAATAAATTTGCGAAGAATAATGATAGTGGGTTGAAGATACGTATATTATTTGTAAGAATCTAATCGAAGTAACATTAAAAGAGACGGTTTTAGCTTTTAGGGTTAGTTTGGTCAAGAAATGCTATCAATTCAAAGGATTTCAGTAAGTAGCCATTTAAACAAGAGGGAAAGAAAAGCTATGGGAGGTCGAAAGCGAATAATATGCCATATCCATATTATTCCATTCCATTAAGGATACCACAAAACCACAACTAAGACTACCATACTGCTACTGCTACTTTCATTCTGAGTAGTTACTCAAAGACTAGAGAAAAAGCAAGGCACTTCAATCTTGGAGTTGTTAGTTGCTACTTTGCTACTGCTTCTGGTATACTGTAGTAATATTTAATACGAAAATCGAAAATTCTCTTTTTATGCGACCATAATATTTCTGTACACTCAAAAGTTTTCAAACCTATTATTTTTAATGACAATTTTTTTTCACACATTCAATATTACATGTAAGTACTGTACAGAAAATCAGTTCTGAACTAGAAAATTCCTTTGTTCGTTATTTCCGAAAGAAATATATTTAAGGAATACATACATACTACAGACTAATTGAATTATGTCTTTGTTTACGCCATTAGCTCAATGAAATACCTATACCTAGCACCTAGGGAAATTTAATTGTTTTATAAGTAATCAATCCGTAGTGAATTTGAATTTTTAGCTAGTAGCTTCATTTCAATGATGAAGAAGTGGATTACAAGAACAAGTTACAAGGAAACATCTACTGTGATACTATTGTAATATTAAATAGAAATGAAGTAATATTTATCGTGTGCAATACAATTTTCACATTGCCACAATTTTACTCGCATTTATATTTTTAGCATTATACTTCACTACATAGTAAACTGTACGTCTTTGAATGTTGAAGTTACCAATTGCATACCAGTATGTACTTAATTAAATGTATTTGTATTACCTATATGATTACCTATAGTTAATATTATTAAATCACAAAACGAAAGAACCGCGACAATTATTTGTTCATTTTACTACAATTTTTCTTACATAATGTATGAGACATAGTATAAGAATCCCCCATTAGTAATTACATCCCGTCATAAATGTACAGCCAAAAATAGTGTCCAACGTTTTGCACTTGTTTGACAAAGAAAGTTACAGGAAACTGGTTTAGAATGACTTATCCATGTAGATGGATAGTGCAATAACCTTGGCTTTAAAATTCTTAGCATTGGAACGAGCTGTGTCTTTATAGTCCGTACAAAAATATCATTCACCAGCAAAGCTGCAGAGGTACCTATCTTGTAATGCAATGCTTCTTATAGTACACCACTCAAAAATAGTTGAAGTGAAATCCTTGCATTTTTATCCGTAATGTTTTATTTTTTATTTTTAGCTGTGTCTATGTCGTAGTATGTACATGAGATAATGTGTTCTGTTTTATAGTGGAGTTTGGAGTAGCATTATTCGTAAAAACCCAAGTTTAGCATACGGAGAATTGGTTGAGAGTTGAAAGAGTGTGACTAGTGAGTGTACGTTGTGGCTATCGTATCACAAACGATGATCATGGTATCTAGTCACAATCCAGTATGTTACACACTACAGACTATATGGATATGCACAGAAAGAGAAAACTAAAGCAGTAAAAAGAAGAGAAAGAAGATTTGAGTCGAGTTGACTCGGGCCGATATTCATGTCAGTGGAAAAAATGGGGATATTAGCATTATCTTTAACGTGACATTCAGGCCTTTATGGGAGCTGGGAAACGGGAACGAAACGAAACGACAGTCCTAAAGATTTTGCACAAGCCATTACCTTTCGCGCTCTGAGGGATTCATATTTCATTCCATTTGGGGCTATTAAAATGCGGATATGTAAGTAAGTTAGAATATCATACTATTATTATTACTACTACGAACTGTTAAGCATCAGGCTACTTTTCCTCACACACACGTACACACAAATCTTCAATAATATTACTAAAAATATTACTTACTACTCCTACAAATACAGGCAACTGCTGCTACTATAGTACTATTAACAATTCTGTATAAGGGATCTACATATATGCTCTCTTTCAAATTTCATGGTAAAGGAAATGTTTCTTCCTATTTTTACTTTTCTAACGTGTGCTTTCCTTACAGATGCAGAACCAACTTAAGCTGTAAAACACGAAAGTAATCTTTAAGAATGCAATTTATACATATGATAATGTTTTTTATGGTCAGCTCATCTAAGTTTCGTGCGTGTAAAAAATGTCACCAGAATTGTATAACTTTTTTCGTACTTTTCCTTCTTATCTACCATTGCCACAATGCGTGCACGCATAAATAACTTTCCACATAGAAATAGCGCTAATGTTATAATAAAAGCCTTTATGCATATTACAGTGTGTCTTGGACATGCAGTATAGCGACTGTGGTAGACAAGGAATTAAATATTTCAACAAAATATGCAATTGGAGGAAGTTGAAGTAATATACTATGTAATAAAGCTACAGAATTTTTCACAAGTATTTTTTCACATTTCTTAATAATTTAGCGTCCAAAGCATAATATTCGATTTGGGAAATTTTTCTTACTCAATACGATAATTAGGTTAATTGAACCAAAACTATGGTATTCAATTTCAATTTCAACTTTCAGGGATTGAATAGTAAATATCACTGAAGGGGAGTGAAATTAATTTAAATAAAAAATTACTATTTAAAAGAAATCATTTCCGTAGTAAACCTGTACAAATTGCAGGACATTTTTTAGCAAAATTGCTTTGAGCACGCGTAACCATTTTTGCAATTATCAAATCATACGTACCTCATTAAATGCACAAAAAGATTCTCTACAATTTCTGTATAAAATATTATTGCTGATTAATAATGCAAAAGGTTTTGACGAGAAGACAAGTCACTGAATCGTCTAAGAAGCTAATCTCTCTGCACGGAATTTCTACAGATGAAAATGAAAGAAGCGTACACAAAAGCAAGCAAAATTTTACACTTAATTTACACATAAGTAAGTATAGATATACTCGTTTTCAGTCATCCTGGTGGACCCTGACTTTGCTTTACATGCTGCAACGTATATAGTACCCTAAAAAGCAACACAACAAGTATGGATACCTAGTATTTCAGTTAGACACAGTCAATAATAGAAAAAGTAAAGACAGAGTGTGAAACTGGTGGACAGTAGACATGAGGACAGCGTCTCTGTATATACTTTACTACAATTTTTATGAAGTACTGTAATATAGCTTCTACAGCCTAAATGGACATAATAAATACAGTTCCGTATAGGGAAGGCACATTCTATATTATAGTCCGAAGGGTGAAGATGATCTTTAGTTCGCGTGCGTGACTTGACATGAGTAGCCCTGTAGTACAAACTACAACAGATAACCAATAGTCAAAGTATATCACATGTACCACTGAACACCACCACCACCGAGCTGGCCACACCAATACACTTGCTAACATCACTACGTATATGTACATAACATAAAACCATAAAAAATGTTGAGTGAATATTGTACCAGAAAACTACACTACTATACTTGTATTGAAAGCGTTAACACAACATTCAACCACTAAACACACTACATACAAAATTCTCAATATGAAAAACATTTTCATACATCGCAACTATCCTTTTAACAAAAGCTACATATTACATTTGTGTACTAACTCTGTACATAGTTACACTATTTTACTTTTATAAAGAAATATTTCCACATGCAATGCATAGAGGTATGTGAATAACCGCGTATGTAATACCTATACCGAAAAAGGACATTATCACATACGTATAGGTATTATAGTGTCTATATCAATAAATAAATGGTAGTAGGAAGACTTAAACTGTGTCTCTTGCTCGCACTTTCCCTTCCTTATTTTCCTACAGACAAATTACGCTATACATCTCGCCTCACATAAAATACATATATTATCTTCTTACAAGTCTTAAATATTAGCATGTTTAACTTATACCGATATATATTTGGTCTCCCTTACATTATTTACAGCTGTATATATGTGTGGTATACAAACACACACAAACTTACATGTATACATTACACATACACATAGTAACTATATATGCTTACTATATTATATAGTAAAGCTGTAATACTTATTACTGGTTGAGTTTGCTTACACTTCTTTCTTATACTTACGTTGTTGGTTATAGAGAAAATACTGTGTAAGAAATCCTCGTTGGTTAAATTCGGGGTTTTGGACTCATATGGTTTCCTTTCGTTTGCTTTCCTTCTTGGCTTGCTGCTACTTTTCTAGCGTTTATTCCATAAGTAAAACTTCACAGAGCGTATTATGTGCATTAAGCTTTTCCCGCCTGCTCCGATCCTCTTCCCTGTGCTCTCTGCTCTGTTCGTTGTGTACAAACCCTGCATAGTCCTAAACTAAACTACTGTGTAAAGCTACCAGTTCGGTTTCTCCCGTAAACCTCTTACCTCTGTCTCTCTGCTAGGATTTTCCAAAGCAACTGAAACTCCTCTCAGTACCGTTTGCTCCGCTTTCGGGTTCGGTTCACTCTGAGTTTTGCTCCTGTGTGTTTGTTAAACTCTCTCACATCTTTCGAAATCCTGTCTCATATTGGCCTAGTACTGATATTACTATTATTAGTGTACCACACGACCATACCACCCCAGCAATAGTAACCATCAAATGGTTTACTGTTAGTAAAAACAAGAGCTAACTTACTACGAAAGTTTCACATAGTCTCACATCACAACAAACAACTTTACTCTGTTCGTCCTTGCATTGAATTTTGCATCGCCTGTCTACCCAGGCTATAAAAGAACGTTAGTTGACGACGGCCGACTCGTAAAACAGCGTGTTACCCCAAGTAGTAAGTAACCAGCCTGCCGCAACGTATAAAACACACAGCGCACTTACGAGTCTTTTCTTACTTTCTCTTTGTGTTTCTACACATTTATACTGTTCACACACGTTAGTCTTACTCACAAGGAACATTAAAACAAAAGGGAAAAGTGGAATTAGCAGCCAAACAATATATACAGAGAATAAAGGCAAAGAGCACTTTCGGCCTGTTATCACACAAAGACTTGATGGTCTTCTTCCCTAATATATAAATTCATCAGTACATACAGTGCAACGTATGTAATGCAGCATTAATCTTTTACACCCTAAAGTGAAAAAACTCTTTTATGTGTGACTTTTCTATAAACAGCTGATTTAAACATGAAACAAAGTTAATTCGCCTGTTCTCTTAAGTATTTTAGTGTTAAGCCGCAAAATTCGTTGCACTCTGGGAATTTTCATCTCTGAAGAAGACTTAAACATTAAAACAAAAAGAGAATTTTAAACAGTGCAGTCTAAAACTGAAAATTACACTGTGTGTGAGCTTTTAAGTAAAGAGAGAGCTAGACTGTCTTGCTTAACCCAAGGAGAATTAAAGATCAAAGTGAAAGAAAATATTTGTAAACCTTCCTATTGCGTTTCAAACAGAAAATTATTCATATTTACTGTTTTATTGCACAAAAGTACTTCTGGTGCATTGCATAAGAGCTGGTACAACCTTGCAGAATCATGATCTTGGTTGTAAAGCTGCAAAAAATTAAATAAACATCTCGGGCAATTTTACTCTCGTTTCTCTTGTACATGAAGAACTGCATCCAAGAAAAACACCGAGTGCTCTTGCTAGAACTACACGTTACACCTGAATGTGAATTTTTTGAAGAGGCAATTCCTTATTGTTAGTAGCGCAACGTAAATTGAAGTAAAGCAGAAGAAAATGCTGTTTAAAGATGTACGGGAGTGAATGTGGGTTTAAGTAGTTTGTCCTTGCTGTTGATTTTGGCTGCATTGTGAAACCTCAAAGTGCATGGTAATATATACCATACTTACCTACCTAGAGAGAGAGACGTACTAGCTTTTGAAGCCTGAAGCGTCTGGCACAGAGAAATAGAGACGTTAAAGAAATTTACCTTGTTGACTTGAGAAGTTGACTGGTAGTGGCACTGAAAGCCATCTGGAGCTATAATACAAGCTACAAACACGGGATATAATTTACCTGTTTTAAATAATAGAGAGACGCAATGGGAATCGTTGATGTGCAAGAAAAGTTTCGCTCTCAACGATAAAACACGTCGTTCGAAATTGAGCAAAGCACATACTGTACAGTAGTAAAATTGAACGGGGCCTGTTGGTTTACTTTACTGTAGAGACTACTCGTGTGGTGGTGGTGAGGTTTCCAAGAGTTTCACGACACCGTTTGTTGTTCTACCACCACGGACGGTGAAAGAGACTGCTCTTCGTTTTCTCGTGGCAGAGAGCTTTTCAAGAGCCTTCAAGTGTCGTTTGCACAAACGTTGTTTTCTTGTAAATGCTTCATGTCAGTGTGCAAAAGCTCAAATAAAACAACCAACGAAACACACACATAGGCACATAGGCATCGTTACACCATTAGATACCTTGCCAATTCAACAATCGCCAAAAACTCAAATTCAACTAACTACTTAGTAAACTATTGTACTCATATAGGTAACTTGAGATTTCTATGTACCTACTATGCTAAAAACATATTTGTGCTTATCCGCTTCAACATAATTTCTCAAATTCTCAAGTGAGCAAACAAACATTCAAGTAACTCTCAGCAAAATTTTGCAAAAACATTAGATGTACTATATTTACGACAAGATCTGCATATTTCTCTAAACACGAAACTAAACAGACTGTGCTTAATAATTAATTCAACATTACAATCCATAAGATTATTCTAAAATCTGTTAAAATTTGCAAACGTTCCAAAGTCGAAAACTTCAGTCCTTGCCACATTTTTGCAAACATCAATTAAGCAGGTAAGAAAATTCAAATTACCTTAAGGTAAAAGGGTATACCACGTTAAGTACATAAACTACACAGTAATAATTTAAACAGTAAAGGACGAGCAATATACTGCCTTACTCGTTTCTTAGTGTTTATTTGCCAGTGCAAATATTTGCACTTGTTTTAATTATATCTTCATGATTTCGCAACGTACATCATTATTTTATCCAATACATATTGCAGAAAGGAAACCAGGTCGAATTGAGAATAAGTCGACACAAAAAGCAAGTAGGTACATATTTACTGTGCCGATGTACCTATATCTCATTAATACATTGTATAGGAACAACAGGATATTTTTTTGTAACTTGTAGAAAAAGCTAAACATTTAATTTACACTCAGTAAGTTATTGTTTGGTCTTTTTTGTTTTGGAAATAATTTTTATTCCATATCAAACATAGTAGGTTTTGGATGTTTGCATTCATTCCTGTTATTACAGTTCTTCAAACGTTATTTACAGCATTTTTATTAATAATTCAATTAAGCTGAACAAACTGTCTGTAGTACACATTCCCCCGAAACGGCTCATGACTAATGGCAATTTGAATAGATTACCGTATCATATCATTAGTGAAATGGCTATTACGTTTCATTATGCGCACTTATCACATCTACTAAGGAATCGCTAATATTTATGATGCAAACCATGGTCGTCTCTCGTACAAACACACACACTTATGAAGTTGCTCAGAAACATCATATTAATTTAAAGACTACTGCCGCTGTTGCATTACTTACTGAATGTTACTTATTGTTAGTTTAATGTGAGTAATGAAAACTCCTCTCTCTCTCTCTCTCTTCTTCCTATTAATTCCTCCTCCTCTGTAAAATAAACCTATAGTATATCATACATAATTGTTCACATTCTACATTACCCTCCATTTCATTTCTCTGGTGAGTCTCCTATACAGATATATATGCTCCCACACTAATATAAGCTTTTCTCTTTCTTTCTGAGAGCTACACTCACTTAAGAAGAATGAAAGCATCCGAAATGACTTAGCCTGCTCCTTTCTACGTACCTATAGTCGCAACTTACGATAAAGAAAACTAAAGTCAAGCCGAATACATAAGTACATACACTTACATTACTTACATATATACAAAAACATATAATAACACACACACACACGCTCTCACTTATATTTCGTCGCATGCACTATCAGAGTTAACCTGATTGTCTTTCTTATTTTCTTTCTGCACTTATTCCTCTTATATATAATAAAACACACACAATAATATCATACTGTATACAATTCAAGTTGTATTATTACTGTGCCCTATATATAGGATAATGACATTGCATTGTGTCTCTCTCTACTGTAATTCCATATCTCACTCCATATGGAAAACTCCTACTTGTACGAGACTCAAACTATATAGAATTTCAGCTATATCATATTTATCAAGACGCCAAAAACATCATAATAAAGCTACTATACTACAATACACGAAGCTATATAACCTAGTCGTGTTGTTGTTGTTAAAGAGGCAAGCCTCCTTCTCCATTATAATCTACAGTGTCTATACAGTACTCTGCAATCTATACACAAAGCAATACACAGAGCTCTATTGTGCTGACTTAAGCAGCAGCATGAGAGATATTGTGTATTAGTACACGACAATGACACACTACACTAACTAATAGAGTTGTATATGTAATTTCATAGCCAGAGACACACACACAGAGGAAAGGAATAGTATAGCTTAACGACAACACAACATAGTAATTCACTTTCTCCTCTTCCTCTTTAATGTTCCTCTGAGTAACGCGGTCTCCACGAGAAAAACATTCTCCACGACTACTACTCCTACTATAATTCCCTAATATGTATAATATGTTCCTTAAGTAAGTAACTAAAACGTAAGTAAAGTAGTAGTAGTACAGGACAATACACACACACATGCTACAGCATGGCTTTAAACATACTGGTAGTTATATCTCAATGTATAATAATATAATCACTTGATAATATTATTATATTCCTTGGTAAACACACAGGAGAGAACCCATAACTACCACCAGTAGGAATTTTACTGTGTAAAGCATTACTTTATATAATATGGTACTTTACTGTTACTTTATAGTTAGTAGGGTGTATGTGTATGTGTGTGTGTGCTAGGACTACTTACTTATCTCTAAGACCATAAATCAACTGCCATTATCATCCGTTGGTCGAGCGAGGGCTGCATGCTGCACTACTTCATTTCTCTCTCTCTCTCTCTCTCCTTCTTGTATTATCAAGACTATAGTTAGTGGTACTTCGTAGTAGTAGAACTATTATTGCAGGACTCGAGTCTCTCTCTCTCTCAGTCCTCTCTTTCTCTCTCTTCTCCTGCATAAATTCATTTTCATTAACCGCATCACATATCATATCCTATCATTGTTTAATTCCAAGTCTCCTCAGACTTGTAATAGTAGCACGAGCAGTTCTGCTAACAAAAGCTTTGGCTTAAGCAAGCTGAACCATTCAAGGGTGAAAGTATACCAGGAGGGGTTTATACTTCATTATACATTATCTGCATCATAATAACGGGAGAGGTGTATGCTACACCGTATCTGTGTAAAACCATACACACTCACTTAATGTTATCATTACAATGTATGTAGTATGTGAAACTCAATAGAAATTACTGCGGTTATATAATAGTCGTATAGTGGTAATAAATAGACATTATATTTTATAGGATAGGATGTATGTAAATGTATGTTGAATCTCAAATTGAGAAAGAAAGGGGTATGGTGGTGGCATTTTAGTATTTTAAAGGGTTTCTTCGGGTAGCATTTAAAGGGAAAGGCACAGAGGCAGGCTAAAACTGTGAGACATGCAATAAAGGTGACACACAAGTATTACATACATATGCTATGGATATTACATGTGTGGATATAAGTACGTGTAAAATGGTCGTGTGTAAACTTTGTGAGTACAATTATTAACTTGGACTGAATGACATGCACAATTTGTTTAAAAATAATGTCCTGAGATTTGAAGCCATACTGCTGCCAGTTTGTATACATAGGCGATATATATAAGCCATTGAAATGGTAATGAAATATTGCATGCAGTAGTAAATGTGGCAGTATGGTAGTTTCAATGACAGTACGCTCAATTTCATTATTTTATACGGGAGAAACTAAAGTAACATCTATATTGGTGTTTTTAGGTAGCTCTAGCTATTCGGAGTTAGCTGTAATTTCTACAAAGTAATAAAAATGTTGAATGGGCTGTGTGCTGACTGTGGCTCCTGTCCAGTGCAGATATAATTTACGGCTAACATCTACAATTACAACCGAGGCAAAGCCTGACTTCCTGCGATTTCGATTTTAGAATGTACTACATAGATTCCTATAGGAGTAGTTTCGTGTGTTATGTGAATGTGAACGGTATTGCTGGTGGTAGAGCTTATAGCTTAGCCAGAGTGTGTGTATTGTAATGTTGAACAAATGTGTAAATAATAATTAATGTTGAAAGGACTAATGAAGGCAAGCTGGGTCGAATCGATTTCACAATTTCTCTTTTTACTAGTCACTTGTTTAGTTTGTTTTGTTTCCTATGTAGGTTATTCACTGCATGGACGGATTTCCACAAGAAAACTAAAGCAACAACGTTAACAACATTTGTTTGCAAAAAATACACATGTTTTTTACACAAGTTTCTTCCAGCACGAGTATTTTTCTGGTATCAGAGTTCAAAGTTTGTATCACATAAAGCTAAACCTACAACACTACAGTGGTTGTTATTCTTACATGTTGAGCAAAATCTAGGAATTCAATGGAAAAACACCTATAATAGTAATACTTTGTGTGTATACTATACATACTAGTTAGTATTGAGATAGACATAAAGATAGTAGTACAGTAGTAACGGTGGTTGTACTACATACATACTACTAGTCTTTTCGTTCAAAAGCAAATTGTATTTCTCAAAGTCTTAACAAGTATGAGAAAAACACAAGTGGAAAACCTTTAAGACTCGAATCCCCGCGTCTGCTTTTAGTTTGTTCGGGTTTGAACTACATTTATATATGTTTGTGTGTAAAATGTACAAGTTTGAGTAGAATAAGGAATGTTAATGGTCTAATATTATGCTTTGTTGCATTGTTTAGTTACTTTGAACTTTTGTAAGCAGAGAGACTGAAAACATAACCGATTCGAATACTACTACATTAAGTATGCATAAGATTCTCAGAATACCATTTCTTCTTCGACCTACCTATAAACAAAATACGACAAAGACTCTTCTATAGTAGTAGTAGTAGTCTCATATAGTTAAAACTCCACAGTACAGAAATGTTAACAAAAGTTGTACTTACATACTACACAGGCTAAGTATTTAGACATTTATTTGCGTAACAACAGTAGTAGTAGTTGTACTAGTGCAATTATTAGTTCTGTCTCTTTCTCTTTGCTAACTATGGGAAACTGTAGGATGTACTTGTGTAAAACTTTACTTTGGCTGTGGTAATGTGTATAGTAAACGTTATACGAGTAGTTTGTGTTGTGACGTTAGTCATTACTACTACTACTCCGGGTTATTTCGTAGATGTACTACGTAGCATGCGAAGAACAACGGTATAATTCGGCTAATAAGCAAGTTTCTTATTAGTCACTACATTTGTTATGCCACTGTGAGTTTAAGTTTCTGGTAATGTCCTACACAGTTTCTTTGTTTCCCCATGTCCTCTGGTAAATAGAGCTAATTACCTGACGTGACCCGAGCTGCATTTTATATCTTTCCACTAAAACCATTCTACACAAATATATACATTGTGGTAATTCACCTGCTTCATTTTATACCTTTTGCATTCTAACATTATTATGTACCACCGGTATATATCATTTTCCTGTATGTATATATAAAGTAATTCTCTGTAATATCCTTATATAGGTATAAAAGTAGAAGTACTATAGTAGAGTAATAAAAAGAAGCTAGCTCGTCGTTCTTATAATTTTCTCGTACAAAAAAGGGTAAAAGGCACAGGGAAATAAACCAAGGCCAAGTACCTGCAACAGAAAAATACAGACTTGCCCTAACTGCTAATGTCATTAAGAGTGCATTAACAACTCTACCCTAATGATACCACTTTTACATACCTACTAGTCTTTTTTATTTTTTTTGTCAGGTATATTTTGGACAATGGAATAATTATTCCAGATTGATATAGTACACCTTAACTGCAGGTAAAATGCTATAAAGTGCACATTTTTAGAATTTTTGCCTGCAGAGATGTCGATGACGAACCTACAAAGGTTTGTAAAGGAAATTTCGAACGAATTAAGAAATAATTGGCTGGAAGTAGACAAATATATTTATAAGAGTTATCATATCAGTAGAATTGCCAGGATAAAATACAGACATTAAGTATTACAACAGTGTAGCAATAATATTTAGGTATAGTCACCTTCGTTTTTGCTCGAAATAATTTCTGAGTGTTAGGATTCTGTTTTGATATGAAGCTAATTATCGTAATATGTATAGGAGTTTCTATCTGAAATTATTGCACGATAATAATACTTTAGTTTGCAATATTAATGGGATAAGTGTAGATATAAAGGGACTAAAGGGAGAAATACATCTAGTGACAAGTGCTATAAGAGAATAGGGATTGACTTGCATAGAAGTTGACTATGTGTGAGTTCAGTGGAGTGCAATCATGTAATACTTGGAATACTAGCCGAGTTCCAATTGCGACTTTCGGTTCTAGTGAATTCTCTTTGGAATTTCTCTATCCCGAGCACGATCTAATCTAAACTGAACAGAATGGAATGTAACGAGAAATTCGCAAAGTAGTACAGATCGAGCGTAATGTATTGTTGGAAGGGCTAATATAAAACATTACGATAAGGAACCCTGTAGAATTTAAACTATAACTTGGCTATGCTTACATATAAGTGATCCTAATGCAAGAAAAACAGAAGGAAAGACTCGTCTCTCTCGTCTCACGCCTTTACTTTGCCCGCCTATCGGAAAATACACTTGGGAGCTGCCGAAACAAAACTATTTGCTCTGACGATTCCTTTTTTTGCATTTGTTTCGCTTCACATGACATGATGACCTATTTTATAACGCTGCATGGTATGTGCACATGCAAAATATATATTTCCACACTCATCTTGTATTCACACTCACACAAAGCAGGAGAATCAAAGAGAAAGTGATGAAATAATATTAGGAAAAATAAACAAAAGAATGTCGCACACAAAGAAACAACCAATTGAATCGTATTTTTCTCACACCTTTAGATTTCCAACGTCTTCTTATTATTAGCATTAGCACGTCATGATATACCCATTGTATATAGACACAGATACATACATACCTTTTCTCTCGTGGTGTGCAAAGGTAGGCAATCACATAATAAGAGAATAATAGTATACTAAACAGAACTACGAGGAAAAATCCTTTTATCTCTTTATGAAGAAATCACATCACATAGCTCGTATATTGCATTTCATCCGCTTCTTTCTCTCTCTCAGCACAACCCATTATACTCAACGAGCTAGTCAATACTCACTAAAGATAAAAAAGAAGCCAAAGACATTAGAAGTAACGCAACGTAACGTACACTCTACTACAATGTACCAAATACACACATTTCTAAGAAACAAGGCTACTAGTATAGAAAAATTCCAAACTTTACCCTATATACATATATACCCAATTTATACAGTACACAGTAAATATATAGAGATCCTATCAGTTACGTAACGAATGGAAGGAAAACCCAAGCAAGGAAAGAAAGCACTTGGAGGAAGAAGAAGAGAAGGAGTGAAGCCAAGAAGACTTTCTTTCTCTATAAACACTCTACTACAGTAATACTAATGTTAACTAACAAGTACCTAAAAGGTTATACTTTATTTTAGTATAGAGATATATTGGTAGGTATATATAGTAATAATAATATACCTAAGTAGTATATATTGACTGGATTCGTTTTCTCGTTGACTACTATTACTGTAAAACTGCTACTCACTTACGTTGCGTCACATCACTCTTAAGAAGACTTAAGACAAGAAAAAGAAGAAGACTCAGAGAAAGGAAGCTCCACGAGGTTTTCTGCAAACTGACTGAGTCTTCTCACTCTCGTTCGCTCTTCATCATCATGATGACGATCCTTGTGCTGTCTGATGGCTTCACTTGGCTCGTCTTCCTCTTCTCAAACCGTATACCTTCACATTTCCCACCAGTATATACACTTTTATATAAATATACCTACGGGACTATCATTATAGAACTTATAAAGCATTTCTTCAGGTTATATACACACAGACACATAGAAATCGCAACTGTTAACGTTAACTTATACGTACGTACGTAATGAAATGAAGCCAAGTCACGATGAGAAGCCAAAGTCAAGCTATGGAGCTGGTAGCTCTGTAAGTAATAGCAAGTAGTGTGTGTATAGTGTGTAGGTGCTTAGGTAGTAGGTATAGGGCGATGAAAGTCAAGCAAAGGCACATGGGAAGAATAAGGAAGAAATTCCGAAATGAGATGATTGAGGGAAATGAATGTTCTGTTGATTTTTTGTGCTTCTTCACTACTCCGTCTTTCTTTCTGCACTACAGGAGAGAGAGAGCAACTGAATGAAGCTCGACTTTATTGCCTTTGCTTGCTTGTGTCAGGGAAAAATATTACATGTAGACAGATATGTTCAATATATGTTAGCAAGATGTATCTGCTATATGTAGTGGGAAATACTTTTGTCTGTCTTTCAATGGATATTAAAAGGGTGGTGCTATATGTGTAGTATTAGGAAGAGAATACACGGAGGAGACGATACATGCAATTCATGATGCAGTGAGCTTTTTTTTGCAGAAATCGCTTAGATGTTTTTTCTGTACAAGTCTCATAAAAGTGTTATATACTTAGGAAACCAGTCCCAGGGAAATCAATAGACTTTATAAACTTATTTGCAAGTGGGAAGTAAAAAAGATGACAATGTTTTTATATGCAGTCATCAGTTTATTAGTTTCAGAAAGCTGCAACTTATTCCATACACAAAAATATATGTAGCAGATCTTCCAAAATTTGTATTTTCTAAAGCTGTTGCAGAAGAAGATCGACCTGTACATTTGTTGAGTAAAGGAAATTCCAAGAGAATTAATAAAATATTGAAAGTCACCTATATACAAATATTTGTAAAAATTCAACATTTCCCAACAATCATCCTAATTATTTTGTGTAGCCCTAATGGTAAATTAATTTACTGTTAAGTACATTGCACTTGTAGCGAGTACACACCTGAATATGTCATTACAAATATTTTTTTCTTAACACGATTAAATAATTTTAAAGCGTCCTGGTATAAATTAAATGTATGTGTAGCCATATTTTATACTAGTAAGACAGAGCAGAGGAAGTACCTAGTAAGAATCTAATACTAAATCTGAAATTATTACAACAGTTAAGTATTATGTATGTACTTATAGTTAGTATGCATGTCTGGACAATATAGTAAATTGATATAATATGATATATTATTATCTCCTGTGTAGATAGATACCTTGATGTCTGTGAATATTATGAATTTCAAACTCATAATTGAGATATGACAGAAAAAATCAATAGTGTGCCAAGGCATTTTCTGCAGAATTACTCAACGTGGTATTACATGTTTGTTTGTATCTGCCCACGGCTGGTTTCCGTAATGATTTCTTGAATTTAAATTGAGTTTTGAGTAGTTCAAGTATTTATTATTCATTTCATTGCTTATATAGGTATGTTGCAAATGAATTTGTAATTTTCAAACTTACTTGCATGTTTCTTCCTCTTTGTTTCTACTTGCATGACATGACCAAAATAAATTTCAGTATACATAGGTACAAAGGTACACGCACACTAATTGATTCTGTATTGTTATAACTATGAATATTGCAATAATACAACAATAATAAGAAGTTAAGGCAATTTGAAGTCAAATTAGATATCGTATAGGTATATGTAACAACAACAAAGTAGCAATCGAGCCATACTATACTATATAGACATACAAAACAGGGCAGTCTTATATATTGCATGGAAACTACACAGACTGCCCAAGGTGGGTGAATATTTATTTAACATTATTGAAGTCGCAGACGTTCCTTTCCCTCAAGAAACAATAACAGCAGCCTTGGCTCTCTCTCTCTCTCTTCACTCTGTGTGTGTTGTGTGTGGAATAATTTACGAAGACTTGTTTCACCGGCCATTTCCATGTGTTTGCTCTTGTAAATTCTTATGTAAAATGTAAAGGTTCATAATAGGAAGCGATGGAGCGAACAATGACAGTCAAGTCGAGCAAGTCCACGACATTTATTTCTATACGAATAAAGTAACGCTAACTTAGTTCGAAACTAATACAAGGCAAAGGCAAATTCAGCCAAAGCAAAAGAGTCAGGTCACAAGAGCGAGATTGCTTACGTTACTTTACGTTGTTGCTTTACTATTTCTCCACGAATGAATGAACACAAGGGTTAAGTTGCCCTTTATATATATACTCCTACACTCTATATAGGTATACCTATGTATCTATACATAAAAGTATGAACGTAGTTAGCGAAAGAATTTCTACAGGATCTTCTATTAAGTGTACTGTAGTGTGTCCTGAGTTGTAAATATTAGTTGGTCGTAGTAGATTGTTGTAGCATCTCGGTATTGCATGTATATAGTTGTTTATTTGTATTTTGTGGAGATATAAGATCCATTCATCTTGAGCTACGAGGTAATTCACACGAAGGAGAAAGAGAGAGAGAGATATATCTTTCTAATGTGACCTAAACCCAGTGCCAAACCATTTCACTCACTTTACGCACTCACTCCGTGCAAATAACTAAACTATACAGACACAAACAAAAGTTAAGGAAGGTTAAGTAGACTACTACAAGTTGAAGTGTATATAAGAGAATTGAATGGAATAGGTAGGTAGGTAAGGTACTCTCCTAATAATAATTATGTGTCACTTGAATATTGTCCACCTGAATACATTCCATTCCTTGTTCATTTAGATAAGCACACGAAAAAATCCATAAAGCATATTTTGTGTCACATATATACTTAGTATATCTATATTGTATATTAATAGAAAACTTGCATAATATGTATGTGTGTGCTATAGATAATTGTTTCTATCACCGTAAATTTCATTTTCCTACCTATGTTAAGATTTTAACATTTTAAATGTGCGAGATAATTTTTCTATCACCTTAAATTTTATTTTCCCACCTATGTTAAGATTTTAGCATTTTAAATATGCTAGATAATTTTTTATGCTAGATTACCGAAAATTGAATAAACCTATATTAATCTTTTAAGTATTGTAAATTCCATTATAACTAATTAAATATTGAATGTCACCTATACAAATAGAATATTTCTGTTAACACTTCTATACATCCCAGTATGTCGTTGTCTTGCTTTGTATACCTTTGTATAAATAATATTGTACTGTAGAATCAAAGTATTTGCATAAGAGTTGCACGGACGGAGAAGAAGGGATTGAATGTATCAAGGTGGATCATGAAGGATTCCCCTGGTGAATTCTAAACTAGGTGCCTTGGTATCTGTACGTTTTGTAGGTTGTGAATGAATGAAGAAAGGCTCGACACGTTAAGTTTATGTATATTTTCTTTTGTGCTAAACTCAAGTTAAGTGAATTGCACTTTAGGGAAAAGTTTTCTTCACTTTGCCATTCTATTTTGTGTGTATGCATCCAGGAATCTCTATATAGTCAGTATTGAACATGACAACGTGGTATAAAGGCTGATTGTGTGTCGTATCTGTATATAGCGGGTATAGCCCTATATTCCAGCACACAGGAGCAATTTTAAGTGTTATTAGATCTCTGTGTCTGTGTAGGAAAGTCGTATAATAGCGTAGGAAGAAGAAGAAGAATACTTGCTCTTCCTGTTTTATTTTATTTGCAAAGATATTCTTCGCCCAGTTCAGAAAAGTACCTTGACTTGTCTTTGTTAATACAGGACGATCCTGTTTGGCCGTGTTGTGTTAGTGCCGTAAGTAGTAGTAGTTGCATTCTTGTATTTCCATTGGTTTATATGGTGACTCTGTTTTGCTAATGCCTGTCCTGGAGCACTTTTACTTACTTTCTACAAGTAAACTATTAGTACACTACACAAGCACCCCAAAACTGTTAACCACCCACTTCTGGCTCCAACTTTCCTTTCTATTTCCTCTTCTTGTTGTCTATATACACTTTTAGGGAAAGTAGGCTACCCGGAGTACACACAACTGCTCCTTACCCGTTTGAGAGACTGGATAAAACCGGTTTTGTGTTTATTTCACAGCCTGTGTCATTATGTCTCCTCAGATGGAAGCTAAATTGAAAGGAGCCATTATGTGGCCAAGCAAGGCCTTGGGTAGTTCACTTACCCACCACTTTTACTCCGAAACACCAAAAAACATCATAACATTACTTTACGTTTGCCTACCATTACCAGTACCACGGAGACAGAAGGGCTGCTTCTGCCTTGACACGTCCTCCTAATCCCACACACATTCAACTTCAGCTTTATTAGCAACAGCACAAACTTTCAATTTATGACTTTGGCTTTATAGCTTTTTACTTAATAGAAACGTTAAGTTTCGCTACATTATGTACTTTTAGTGTCCATGTGACTTTACATTGCATTAGTACGTACATGTTGTTCTTCCAACTCCGCAATATCACACACACACACCTAAAAACAACAAGTCTGTATATGAATATGAAATTTAGGTGTGGTAAGGCTTTTACACATACACGGTAAAGTCAAATACATGGATAAACCAACAAGAGTGCACCTTTGGTGTGGGTAATAATATCTCTGATGTGTAGAGTGGTTTGGACTGAAAAGTGTCTCGACAATTTAGTAGTTAAAAGCTAGAGGGACACTTATTCCACGTTACTATAGTCTGTGGTGCATTAAGTTACGTTTTAAACGTTGTTCAGGATAATACAGTGTAAAATTTCCCGGGTGTGACTGGGCATTGTACTGTGGGACAATGTAGTACAATGTCTCTATATGCAAGCAACATAAAACACGAACCTAACCTAGGCGAACCACTTTCATTTCAACTGAATAAGTAATGGGGTGACTAATAGCACCCTGTCTGTCTCATCTGACCTGACTTTTCTCTGCATGGGAAACTAAAGTCAGACAAACACCCATTCGATAAAAGCAACGAGGAAGTTGCTCCAAATTAGGTACGTACTAAACGCTTTGTTTTATCGGGAATGTCAGCTTTTAAGTATTCCAAGTGTACAAGTAAATAAGTAGAACAACGCAATTTAAAAGCTTTTCATGTCATATACAGAAATCAAAGTAGTTTAACTCATGGATTCCCGAAAATACCGATAGTCTATATTATTTTTAACATTTCTAGCAGCGATAAGCACAATGTGCCTGCAAACGTGCTAATAATAACTTTTACGTAAATTAAACAAGAATTTAAATACGCATCTCTAAATATTAGTTAATTATGTACCTACAGACCTAGAGTCGACATTTCAATCTGCTATTATCACCTAGCAAAAAAAAATTACTCCTTAAAATTATTTTATTGTTGGGGTATTTACGTAATACACCAAAACACGGAATATTCTAAGTGTAAAAAATTCCAAGTACTCACAAAATGTGCATAGAGTGGAAAAAGTAATAAGTTTTTATTTCGCGTTGATCAGAAGTCCACAAGTGCTGTATGTGAAGTTTATGACACAAATAATGTTAATAAAAAAGACAATTGTTTGCAATAATAATATGAGAAAGCATAATGCACAGAGCCAGCCGACTGCCAAAGATTGTAATAACGAAATTGAAGCAGGAGTGATTCAAAGCAGCCGTCAAAGCCAAAGCGAACCGCAAGCGAGTCTTTTCATATCCGTTTTGCCCTTTCCCATTAGTTACTCTCAGTGCTGCGGTCGGTCGGTCGTACGTGTACCATTTACAACTATTGCATTATATATACCTATACATACACTATGCACTTACTCCAGTACTAGTACACTATATACACACTTATAATATAAAATTCACCTCATATTATAGAATATGTAATGCTAATGCTGCTGGTAATGTTTATTGTGTGTGATACATTGCATGGCAGTGAGGAAAGTACGTATGGTATTCCCACGAATGTCATATTTAGGAGAGCCGAATAAGTACACACCACACACACGTCCAACAAGCATTCGTTCGTCGCTTCAGCTACTTATGCCGTATGCTACGTTGACGTTTTACGGTTTGTCTGTCTGTCACTCCCAGTTAGAGTAAATCATGCGTTTCCTTTCCATGTCTATATCTCTGTCCTTCTACCTAAGTATCTATCTCCACATCTAAATGTACTACTCTTCATGTGTGCTTTGTGTAACTGTGAATTGCCTGACAAAAGGTTCTAGTGTCTAACTGTGTAAAAGTGAATTTATGCTACATATAAGTGTTTTATACGGTATGGCTGGTTGTATACATACAAAAACATTCCAACTACTAAACCAACACCAGCCAGGAACATTTGATTTCATTTTCAATAGTTGTGATGTGATCGAATCACTTCACATCATGTCATAAGGGAAACGAAATCATATATAACATGACGAATGATGCGTTTCCCATACTTCACTGTCTCTCTCGTGGATAATAACAAGGCTTACTTACAAACATTACTCTTCCCATGTATTAGTAATGCTTTCAACGTAATACACGCTTCGTATTATTTTAGATAGGTAAGAAATATATATGAAATATTTCGTTTAGACATATTATGGAGGATATAAATTTTGTATAGATATACTATATATAAGGCAACCACACACACACACACTCCACACGAGTCTGACAAGATACACATGAATAACCTAGAAGCTTAACCATGTAAAACAAAACGAGGGCGTGTGTTTGTGTGTATGGACAGATAGAATGTGAAACGCAAATACAAAAGAGATGAAGGAAAATTCTACCCTTGTATTATATTGTAAATGGTTTCTACGAACACTGGATTCCTGGTAGTGCCTTATTGCTTGGCATGTACTGTGTACGGAATGAAAGTTTATTAGATTTGTGTAATTGTGAACTCCGCTTGAAATTCAATTTGAGTAAAGCTTCTATCATCTCATAATCGCTGGTAAAGAGAAAGAGATTGCAAGTTTTATTTATGACGAGAACGATTCAAATGGATTTACAGATAATAATAATTTGACTATGACAGGAAATAACTGAAATATAAAGAGAGCTCCATGTATGGTGCTGGTAAAGTAATATGGTTTTTTTACCCGGGTAATTTTATCGGTTAAAAAATCCTACATGGATTTGGTTTAACCCTTTCTTTGTTAATAAATTCATATGTATAACAAAAAATCGTAATTGCTTCATTTCATTCAACTGCCCTTGCTGCTTTGTCATGTGATGAGCCATTCATTGTTGTATTTTTATTAAATGCTCAAAACCATACATCATTCGTTTATTCAATGCTACACCATACCAGCAGCGAAAGGACATTTTTGTGCCCCATTTGGAATGCATTACCCGAGCTATTAAAATATTATATGGAAGGTTACACCACTTTTACAACTGTAGACACTCGTTCCTTCTTGCATTCTTCCTGAGTTGAGCCATTTGCATTGAATGCCTTTAAATGCATACGCGATCTCATAAATATTCAAGGAATAGCTAATGGAAATAATTAAAAACTCATAAAGTAATATATATTCTCGGACTTTTGACCGAGTTCGCTCCGCGTTCCTCTTCCAGTTGACTTAATGCCTTTGGGCGAAATTGTTATTACTTTCTTTCTCTCTACAACTTTCCAAGAAACTATGTACGTTTTCAACATACACGAAGGTAACCATTTATATATGCAAATGTTAAAAGCATCACGAGCACTACCACTGCACTGCGTGCACGCAAAGTTATGTCTGTGTGTCTTTTACTACGTATACGAGTAAAAAGCTTTAACTAGGCAATTTTCTCTCTTTTCCCTGAATACAGTAAACCCGCACACTATAGTGTCTAAAAAACCTACTCATATTGCACATACATACGTACAAACAGTACACACACTCCCACATACATAATAAGTACACACACAAGCTCGACCACACACAGAAAGTCAACTTTTCCCTGCTAAAGTGCTTCTAGTATAAAATTTCCATAAAACATAATGTGGATTCTTTATTAAAAATGTGTCTCATCACGCTCTGCTTCCTTTTCCATTGGATCTCACACACACACAGAGAGAGCTTTACTTGCCACAGTGTCGTGGTGCCGTAATGAGTCGAGTCAAGTAGTAAGTACAGTAAAGGGACATATACTATGAGCTATATATTTCTGTGTGTGTGTGTATAATATGCATAATAAGAATAAGCATGTTTTTTACAAATGCCCTATAACATAATGCTCCGTATGATGTAGAGCCATCCCAAGCCACTCTTAGTATCTCTTTCACTCATAATAATAATAATAATAGAAAGAGACATTTAGTCCGACAGTTCTCTCTGTGTTCACAGAACAGACTTCTTAAAAGCAGTGAAAAAAGACACCACAAGCAACTTACTAATATATTACTTATGCAATAAAAGATAAAATACGCTTTGTGCATTTTATGGCCCAAAGAGTTAAGAAAACTTTCTCTCTCGTGAAAATTGAAAGAATTCTAAGGAAAATCCTATACTTTAGCATAGCCCACAGATTGTACTGAAATATCCACCACTATACTACTATAACTGTTTGAAGAAAATGTTGCATTATTACATTACTTACTGCATGCGCTAACTCTAATAGTGCACTCATGAATAGAATAAAAGAATGAAAAGAAATTCTTTTAGCCGCGCCTATACAACTTCTGTGTGGAATGCATTGCGTAACAGAATGATCCGTCTCGCTCTCTCTCTCTCTCCCAAACTCTTTTTCTCTTAAAACGAGATTCCTATGCCGGAGAAAAGCTTTTTCGATGGTGGAAGTGTCGTATGTGTCTCATGTAGTAAATGTGTCTGCTTAATCGTACACTAATATAATACAGCCAAGAAGAAGATGGAAAAAGTATTAAGTAAGCGGGAAGAGAGCTGTTTTAACCATGGCATTTAATATCCCATTGTGCATCACTTGAGCGAAGAACCTATGTAGAAATCTCTATATGACTTTGTTGCATATGTTTGCTCGAGGATAATAAGCCGTAAAAATTGATTAGGATGTGGAAACCCGAATTGTACATGCAGACGCCGGGAAGAGTGAGCGAGAAGAGGGGGAGAAAAAACAACAAAGAGAGTCACATAGATAGACTGTAATATATTAAACTCATAAGGAGATGGGAAAAATCTTATACATATTCATTCAGATGGGTTAAGTAGTATTTTTGAATGTGCCGTGGTTTAGTAGTATACTGTTACGGTTTAAGACACTAGACAGTTACAGCAAGAAATAAGTTAAAGATATCACTATGCTTCTCGTATGTACTATCTGTATGTGTGAGATTTTATGTATTTTTCTAATGTGGACGTCTGGAGTAGCAGTGTTATGTTATTCTATTACTACCTACTACCACTACGTAGTTTGTGGGAGTGGGAAAGTGAAGTAAAGCCGGGCAAAGCAAATATTCAACTGAAAAAGGAAAGGCTTATGAGATAAGCAAAGTTAGCGCTTCCTATATTATGCTACTGTTGGTTGGTAGTTGATGGGAATTAGATTCTTTGAGACTGTGTGTTTTGTTTGTGTGATGTGATGTGATGGGATGTGAAGTGATGGCTCAATATAGCAATGCAAACAGAGTTTATCTTCTCACAAAAACCCCAGCACCAAAACCAAAGCAGAGCAATGTAAATCTCTTTGCGTAAATTTCTTCCCTTCTTTATAGTGTGTAGTTTGGATTTCACAATGCAAAGGAGAAGTTTTACGAAGAGGGAATGATGGAAAGAGCACACAGACATGGAGAGAACAATTTTATCGAGATTAAAGGATCCAAATACACTATTTCGTGTATTTTCGTTTATTTCGTATATTTTTCTATTAGAAGATTTACTCTGAGTGTAATAAGGGCAGAGTACAGTATGCGTAGCTTATTGTTAGTTACATAGTCGAACACGGAGAGAACACCATTAAGTATCAACGAAAAATGACGAAAACTGCTCCGGCTATAATGTTTGTATATAACGTATGAAACAAAAGGGGAAGGGAAATTGAGCTTTGGACAAATACACACAAAGTGCAGTACAGAAATATGTAAGGATTATGAATATTCAAAAAAGGGAAGAGGAGAGAGTTCCTGGAGGAACAACGATTGAATTTGCATATTTTTTTCACTCTTTGATTTTCTTCATGGGTTGCCTACTTACTTTAAACTGAGATATTATATTGCGTGTAACATTTAAGCGTGTTTTTCAATAGGCATTTATGTTCCAGACTTTATAAATGCTTTTACTCTGTCTGTATTCTGTATATATTTACATGTATAGTTTTTCTATGTATTTGTATATGTAGTTTAGTTTGTATAAGTGCATAAATGGGTTGGTACTATGTACAGCTTTGCCATGGTGTGGTGGCTATGGCTGGTGGTATGGTAATGGTGGTGACTCTTTTAATTTGTTCTGTATTAGATGAGAATTTATATGGAGATGTGTATACTCTCTTTGCTTTTCTCTCTCCCCTCCATTACTTTCTTTTCTTTCCCATCAACTTTCGACAGAAGACCGTAATGAAAAATTATGGTGATGTGGGATGCAGTGTGATTTGATATTATTTGATGGCACAAACTTGATCCTAGTTGTGTGGACGGAAGGAAAAGGCACGTGTCATGTCTCGTTGCATGAAATCAGGCTTGAATTTTAATCTGAAATTCAATTCACTTCTTTAACACCGAGTCTGAAGTCTGAGGTGGTGGAAGTACTGTCAAGGAATGAAAAGTTAAAGTCAAAGTGAAACAAAATGGTTTAGTATGGAAATCCGAATTTGGATTTCCTTTCCACACAAATTACCTTTACTTAGAAAGTATTATCATATACATATATATATATTTCTTGGTATATCTCCGAGTTCTTCTTCTTCCTCTTCTGACTTTCTATGTAGGTATTCTGCTTGCACTTTCTCAACCTTTGTATAGTTTTCCCCTGTAGCGACTATTCTTTATTTACAAAAAATGTGCATTTTTATAGGTATACTCTGTAGGTAAGATCACATAGCAATTTTCTTTTTGTAACGTAGTGTTTTTGTGTAGTTTGTGTGTGTGCCCATTTGCTTACTGATTGCTAGCTGGAGCAGAGAGAGAGCACATATACAAAGCAGAGGCAGACGGAGTACACAGGATACATCACACATAAAAATGAGAGTTAAGCTTTCCACGTAAAAGGAAATTGTTGTTTTCACTGGAAATAACGAAGCCCTTTGGTGTGTGTGCGAATGTTTGTGCAATATGTAGCGAGAAGTGTTTGTTGGTAGTGTAGCCTCGTTCTCGTGTGATGTGAAGGAGTCCCCAGATGCGGGAGCAGCTGTAAAGTAATAATTTCCAATTTCTTTCGACATTGATCGCCCACTTTTAGGGTTTTCTTATCGGCCTTGCCGTTGGTTTGGATTTAGCCGAATCGTATCGTATCTGACAGCAATGTTCCAAATCCAACGGAATCAAAGGATTCCCAGCAATTTGGGCCATCCAAGTCAAGTCTTCTCATGTCATGCCGACTAGCGACTACTAAGCATCAACTATATACTTAATATACCCGGGTATATTACTCTCAACACATAGCAAGACCAATTCAGTCTGTAAAAACACCCTGTGTGTGTATGCTCCACTTTATACTGTACACTGTACAGTATAAATACTAAAACACTACCCGTGAGTTTAACTTTGGCTATATTATGCGTCTTAGTTCTTTGATGCTTCTTTCGGTGTAGAAGAAGAAGATGATCAGATCAGATCAACTTCCGTTTCTCCGTTTTTTCAATGTGTTCCTTGTATTTATAGTGTATACGATATTGTGTGATTATATAAGGGAAATTTAAAGGAATATATATCTTCTGGTATATATAGTGTTATATATTTGGTAGTGGGAGGTTTATTATATTACAACGGAGTCGCTAGAGTTGACTAGACCTGCACTTGAGTTAAATAAAGCTGGTAAAGTCTGAAGTCATGTCGGGGCAGAACAGCTGATGCCGTTGGTGGCTGGTAGGTTAGGTGAGTGAAGTGAACTAGAAGAGTTAAGCCGAGTCAAGAAAAGCAAAAGTAAAAGTAAACTGGAGTTTTTTTCTCGCTGAGTCAACTCGACCGAGAACTGAGCTGAATTCTCGTCTTGAGACTTTAAAGACAAGTAGAGTCAAACCAAGCCAACACGTTTTAGAAAAAGAGCATCAGTCCATGTTGCAAGAGGAGAGACAGAGACAGACAGCTAAATTCAACTCCAACTGACTTGAAAAGTTCATTCTACGATGGGATATATTGAGTCAGAAGGATTTTAACACAAAATAACACTTGCAGAGAAAAAGACACTTCTTTAGATCTTCAGATAGGTAGGTTACGTAGTATTACCACGTAATTTTATTATCTTTTCTTATCTATCTCTCGCCTCCTAGATTTTGCTTTGTTCAAAAACCTCCAGTGTCAGTGTGTGTCACAACGAGTCATCAAATAAAACTCAGTCAATACTTATAATTGCGGCTTGAGCAAAGAAATACGTGCAATTACATACTATACAATATCTTACATTTTTCTCAATATTTTATTTTATTGAGGCTACGATACGGTTAGCATATAAGCAATAATTAAAATACATATAAACATTACCTACTGAAGAATATTGGTTCATTTATTACAAATCTCGGCATAGACGAAAGACGACTCAAAGGAATCTGTGTGTATTTAGTAATATATGTATATAAAATTGTGTTACTAATTTAACTAAAGGCTTCGACAAAAAGGACACCACAATTGGTTCATTTTTTGTACAAATAAAATAATTTTATATAAATATTTTATAAAATGCTGCCTCTATGGCTTTTTTACATAGGGAAAACGAGCAACTCTCTCGGTCTATGGAGCTCTATACCTTGAGCATGATATTCGATATGAAATAAACACAACTGTACTTTTTATTAGAATTAAATATTGAAAACCGGTTTCCCTTGCTTAGAGTTTGTAGAACTTTGCACATATATAAATATTTCCTTTTCGTATAGGTTTCTTCATAGAGTTCACCTTAACATTGAGTCAGTCAACCGAAATCTATTAAAGCCAATCGATCGATTCACTTAAAATCGTTTGGGTAAATGGTGCATTCTATATTCAGGAACATACTCTGTTTATTGTGTCGTTTATTTGCAACCAATATGCTTTCCTTTAAATGGTATGCCATTGTGTGTATACTACTAAAATGCTCGAGGTAAGTGCAAGTGTAACTAAATTATTAGTACACAGCTTAAATAAGGTAAAGTAAAGCATTATTGATATTCAATTCAAGGTTTCTATATATTTAGTAGACTACAATATATTGACATTATTATTATGTTTCCGCACATTCTACTGCAGCTTGTAATTTAGCTTATAAATACAAATAGTTTTTCTTTGTATAAACACCTCTTCTGTGTAAACGCTGCTTCTTGCATACTTTTTTAACCTTTATAAATATTTGCTGTATACTTTCCTTGTGTTATTTGTATTTCATTGTATGTATTTGAAGAAGCTTCCGCTTATAAAGAGGATGGTATGGTTCGTAAATTTGTCCTCTGGCCAGTAAAGTATGCATTAGAAAACAATGAGGCGTAATCCACGTTTGTTTCAGTGGGGATTGGAGTGGACGTTGCAACATACCACTACTGGAGTAATTTATACCGGATAAAGGGAGAGCAGTATTTTGGTTCGTTTCGGTTGAGCTTCTTGATGCCCTTTCCGGGTGGTTTTCGTTTCGTTCATTTTGCCGCTTCATCAGTAACTATATAGAATATTTCGGGATTTTTGTAGACTATGTCTAGGTGTTTTCTCAATATATTTATATATATTATATAAAATTTATTATATGAAATGTTTACTACCACGTGCAGTGTACAAGGTCTCTTATGGCCTTGTATATAAATGTTTATGTTGTCTTATATAGTCTGCTTTTACTTTTGGATTGGGCAGGATATTACAGAGTCGGAGGTGCCCGGAAGCCGTTTTCCATTAAATCGAACGGGGAATCGTACCCTGTAGACAGAAATGTTCTTTTCGTGAGTAGGGTTAGTAGTTGCAGTAGGAATAGTGAAAGGAAGGATAAGCTTGATTTACTTACAATTAGATGATCTTGATGATGATACAGGAGCGGACGGGGATGAATCATATATTGAATTATTACGGCAAACAAATACATTACTTTGTTTTGATAAACACACCGCAATTATTTTAACTGCAAATATTTTAACGTATAAACATTTCAAATCCACATAGTTATCCATATGAAACTTGACTATGACTTTATACGTACGTTTAGGTAGTTCATATGTATATACCAAGTGGACTGTTTGGTGGATGTGTTATCTACTTACATCAAATTGTAAAGAATTATGTTTAACATAATAATATAGTATATGTGGATATCAAGTTTCTTCAGTTAAAGTATTAAACAAAGTATTTATATACTAGAACAGCCTTCGGAGTGTATTTACAACGGAGCAGTGTGTTGCTTAGTACTCGCTAGACTATTTATATACCACATAGCTACAAAATGAAATTAAGGAAAATAACTTACATGTATGCGTGTCGTATTTAAATCAAAAACTATTTTTCTCATTGAACAGTGAAATTTGAGAACATTGAAGTAAACTGATATAGCATTCTTTCTCTTTTTGGCTAAGTATAATGTCTGGTATGGGGTTGGTTAAATTAAGACAGTATGGACTTAAGGACAGCCTATAGTATTCTGTTAACTGAATGGGTACTTTATTTTTAGAAGGAATTTCTCTTTGGTAATTGACTTTTCTTCTTTCTTTTCATTCTGTTTAATTCTCTCGCTTTTTTCACTTCCCTGTGGCTATAGGAGCCGACGTATTGGAGAAGTATTAGAAACAGAGAGAGAGAGAGAGCTATGAATAGATATTATGTGTTTCCGCTACTTCTTCTAACATTACTTCCCCATCACAAGAGTTAAATTCAGCAGGAGTCTGGAAATTATAGGTTGTATTTAAAGATCACGTAAAGTATTTTCTTGTTATGGCAGCAGAAGACGTACAGAAAAATTTCACTTGTGTGTTCGACATGCAAAAAGGAATAGTTACTTACTGGAGTTAGTTGCAAAGTGTAATATAGTGCTTGTGTTAGAGGTTCTTAGGTGAAGCGATGCTGAATTGATGTCTACTCTGATATTCCTTTCAGGATTCATATTATTTTCGCATGAAAGAATTTCACTTCATCCGTTTCTTCTTGATCACTAAAAATCATTTCGATTCTTTTCCTTCTCATCTGCATGCTCATTTCTCTTCATTCTGTTTAAAAGGCAGCTCAAGGTCTCAATTCTTCTTATCGCTTCATTCAGCAGCTAATTAAACTTTCCTTCAAGACTAAACTACCACCACCACGTTCTTCTTACGTACACTTCGAAATTAAAAGTCATAACCGAATGATTCAAATTATATTCTGCTTAGACTCATTTACTTAACAAAGAATAGTTCTATAGACTTTACGTACAGGCAAATCTCAGCAAAAAATCTCATTTGCCTTCCAAAGTAACAGACAATAATTAATGGCAGCTTCAAGCGCAAATAATACACACAATCATCAGATACTACAATTCTGTAAAAGTTTTCATATTTGCTTAAATAATAATGCCCTATAAAAACTATTTACACTTTAATATTTTTGTAATAAACATAATTGGTAGGTCAAATCAATTTACGTCAATTTTAGCGAGAATGCATTACACAATTGTTTTAAGCTTACACAGGAAACACATTTCGAAATTAATGCATATTTTACATGAAATCAAGATGCAGAATTAGTAATCCAAAAGTTCATAGGAATTCCATCACAAATTTTGGTATTTTAACTAATTAGTATATAGATTCTATCTAATGGTGGTAGGGAATTAGTTATAATATTATCACGTAGTAGTATACTAACATCAGTTAATAATAATAAATCATTGGAATGCATGAAAATGTATTTAAACACTGACTCAAAGTGACATGTCAATACTTTAAGGCAAATGAATTCCCTGAAGTTGAAGAATGAGCTTCATTAGCCATGTTGAACATAATATTATTCGTGTGTGTATGTAGAAATAGTAATCTCATTGAATTTTGCATGATTCTTCTGTAATTATCGACACTGTGCAACAAACTAGGAAAATGTTGTATAGTAGTAGTAGTAATTTACATGAGAGAAGGTTAGTTAGTGTATTTGTGTGTGCCAGGTCAGAACTCACGATCAGAAAGAACAAGCCTGTCGTATTAATCCAAGAGAAGGAGCTCAATAAGACGATGTATTTCATTGGCAAAATTGTTATTAAACATGCATGCGTGAAGACTTGATTAACAATACCCAGTAGCCGAGGTAGTAGTAGTACACGCCAATAGCAGAAATCGTAAAGGCGAAAAACCGATTTACTTTACTACCGATATTCCTACTCCTGCCAATATTAAATTTCTGCTTCAGTATAAGCATATAGACTTATATATGCGTCCATTTTCGAGTTATATAAGGTTATATATAAACGAATTAGATTGTATAGGAACGTTAGCCTGCACAATGTCTAAATATTCTCTTTTATGTATTACAGACTGTTTGTGAAGGAACAGTACTACTACACGCCTTGATTCAGCACAGTTTCATTTCATTTAGCATATACGATTCAAGAGCGATTCTGTGCGTGACAATTAGCAATCAGAGATTGCAAATTTGCCCATTTTCTCTTAGCTGTCAGCTACAAAATTAGAATGCGTATGTGTGTAGTATTTATAACGTATTTAGCACGGGTTGTTCTTACATACACGTTAAACATGAAATGTTTTTTCCAAGCTTCTTATGTATAAGGTTTTTGTATATAAGGCAAAATTGCTTTTACTATATGTAAGTGTAAGTCTACAAGTAGCAACCTGACCTTTTGACGGTGAACTCATATGATGTTAATGATAAATATTTACAAACCATGCTACTTATGCTTCATACTGTTGGCTGCACGTAATTGGGCTGTGAAAAATGCATTTCTGTCGAAAAGTTTTTACTACGGGAGCGTTGTAGTAGGCACATCTGTCATTTCATTGACTACTTTGGCTAATTTACAACTGCCTTCTGTATCGTAATATGTAAATGTCACTGTAACTTATCCGCTTACAAAGAAAGGGAGAGTTGCAAACGACATTTTTCTTCTGTTTACGACTTTCCACAGCTTTTTTATTATAGCTACATTAGTGTCCACTTTAGTCTTAAGTATAGTAGAAGCCTTCGTAAACTTGCCTAGTGGGTGTTTCGCTGTCATATTTTATTGGATTGTGTAAGAGCTAAAACAACATTAATAATTTAAATAGAATTTTCTCTTTCATTAAAAATTGAAAAAACGTTTGAAGAAAGCATTCTCAAGCATTCAGATACAAGCTTGAAAATGAAAGTAAAAGCTGGACATTTTAAGCAAGTAGTAAATACTCGACGAGAAAGTAATCGCATTCTACTTTACATTTGAAGGATTCACATTTTATCACGGTAGGACAAACACATCCAAAATTTAAGCGTGTGCAGTAAAAGGATTAAATTAACAACATTGCACAGAAAAATGTAGAAAGTTAGCCTTTCTTTTAATTATGTGTGAATAAATAAAATGCTTTTGTAGACAAATTAAAGTGTAAGAAACATAAACGCATTTAGAATTTTTATTAAGATTTTTTACAGTTATCTATAGACTGGTTTTTTAAATAATAGGTTAAAACGTTTTGGTAAAATCATGAATTACATTCACGATATTTCACATAATTTAGTGCAGAAATATAATTGCATACATAAGATGGTTAATAGGTTTTTGGCTCTTTCCATGCAATTCCCGTGCTATTCGATAATTTCTCTGGAATGGAGAGTCGAATTAGGAATCTCGATGTATACATTTGAAACTAAAGTTATGCTCTTTCACAACGTGCTCTTTAATTTTTTTGAAAAAATGTCAACTGGAAGTAGTATAGGAAGCCTTAACAGTAAAATTCTTAACCTTAACGTAAAATAAATGTGTGAGGTTTTTCTTAAGTTAAACTCTAAAGTTATGTATAGCCTATAGCGTATAAGCGTGTGATATAGATATAATCACTATATTTCCTATAATTTGGTGTAGAAATGTAATTGCCCACTAAAGTTGGCAATAGATTCTAGTAGTTCTTAAAAAATAATATCAGTACAGGCATAAACATTATCAATTTTTCCTACTACTAACTAAAATGTTAAATTTTTAATGCTCCGTTGAAAGCGTTTGTTAAATGCTTCCTCTGAAAGAGAAGTTCTATTTTCAATTTGAATCATTACATTACACAAACTGCTTATCGCAAAATACCTAACAAAATATTTTCTGAAGTCTGGAAAAGGATTTTACTTATTCAGTAGTGAAATTATGTGTGTGTAGTCTTGTTGTGAATTCACAAATGCTATTTGCAGCTTAACATTTGGAACATAACCTCTAATAAAGTATAAGAACCATCAGCGATTGAATCCTTTTTTGTGTAGGGAATACTCGTGAATTAAATATAAAGGAAAAAGTTTGCAAATACAGAATGCTACGAACATAACAGCTATAAATAACGTAAAACGCCTACACACTCTCCTACTGTCGTCCTTAGTGAAGAAGTGAAGTTAAGGATACACTTATTATTATGTTATGCATATCACACTATACGAAATGAAATCAAAGAACTTTAGTGCAACTCTGTTAGTGTTGAGTGCTCTGTGAAAAATAAAGGAAGCCAAAGAAGTCAAGTAGAATTCAGTGAAAAAATAGCAGAAGAAAAGTTACAGCTAACAATAAGAGTCCCTTAGGGAAGCTCACAGAAGCTTTTAACTGCCATATTGCTCAGTACAGTCGTTGAACGTTGTAGGAGTTCCACTTTCATTTTTATTTCTCCAGTTTAGATCAACAGACTTTTCCTGACTCAATCTGACTTAACAACATATTTTCTACATGAATCTTCTTAACTTTTCTACACAAATGCATCCATCTAACTATCTTTGCATTTTCACCGACATTCCACTTTGTGGGGGTCGTTTTAAGCCATAATATAGAATTGTGGGTTACAGTTCTCTGAAATGCGACTTATTGCTTCTATCAAACTTCTCTGCCCCAGATTTAGCTAAGAATTTACGTAAAAACATGTCAGTTAAATAACACGAGGAAAACTTAAAGGAATCCAAAGGAGGACCCACAGAAGTTGACTAAGGGGAAGTCAAAGAATACAAAAAGTACTTTGACAGTTAAGATTTATTGCTATGAGGAAATACACAGAGTGGAGAAAGTGGCAAAAGTAAAAGTGCAACAAATAATCATATAAGAGATAAAAACATCTGCCCTCTCAGAGTATCCCTTACAACTGTCCGCATTTTTACACAAAGAAATCAAAGTTTTGTCCACTCAAAACAGTTTGTAGTAGGAACACATTGTGTCCGGTATATTTTCGTATGTGAAAATGTGTTTTGTTTGCATACCCAATCAATTAACTATAACTTTGGTATAATTTATCTCGCTGAGTTTTTGCAGGTGGATTCGATATCAATTTGTCATTACGTACCACATAGACATAAATGTTAGGATTAAATCTTTATCTGATGACTATTTGAGAAATTGACTATTTTGGGAATTTGTTGATTTACTCATAAAAAATAATTTTGAATTTTTGTTTTTTCAGATAATTGCTGAAAAGATATAAAAATGTTTCTAAGTAAACTTGAGATGTGGATGTCTTTGGGGATTCTTCTTTTGATGCAAATCAGCCAACCCGTCAAAGCTTCGTCTGAAGGTAATTAAAACTCTTTTTCACACAAAATTATTTTTTGCTACATCCTTTGATTTTAATTTTTACATACAGCTTCTTTTTTTCTTCCACCTGTAAAACTTCCCCGTTACTATAATTTGCAGCCTCAAAATAAGAGAAATAGGATAATAATAAGAGAATAAGATAAATAGAAATGTTACAAATTCAATTCAGTAAATTCTTCGTTTCTTCTTGCGATGTTTAAATCGTATTTTCCATTAGATGAGAAAGAAAACGGTGTAGATTCCATCTTTGTGCACAATAACCCTAAATATGGAAAAGTAGCATGATACACAACATAATGAAGACAATAGAAGATTCCCCTCTCATTACCACCACACCGTCTTTGCGTCTTTCTTTCTGTTTTGCACAAAGACAAAGGCAGAAGTATAGTGAGAATTGTCGAGAGACCAGAAAAGTTTCTCTTTTCCCCTTCACTCTAAAGTGTCTAGAGTAATTAAGCTGATTTGAACTCTTTTGTCGTTCTCAAGACGGTCGTGGTCTGGTTGGCCTTTATCCTTCTTATCTTACATTTCTATACTATGTACGTGTATTGTATGTAAACCCACGTATAATTTTATACTACTGCTTAACGAATTAACTACTAAACTTCCTACACCAAACCAAACAACAAGTATATATAGGTATACGATATTATACCATGTCACAGGCAAACGGCGTTCTCCGGCAAACGCTGCGAATGGCCTAGTCCATTACAACGGTTTGCTACTTCTAATCTAATTTAAACCTATACTAGTTTGATAGTTTGAACCTCAAATATGCAATGCAAAGTTTGTTCTAATTTTTCCAGGGATTGATTGAACCTTCTTTATACTAACTGTTAAATTAGTCTCATTTTTACCAAATAAAAAATATTTATTGCGTCTATATGTACAACTATTAGTATTTCACATACATATATTTGAGAAATTCAAGACTATTAAGTAACATATCAGTTAGTTTGCTGGGTATTGGAACTGACAAATGTATTAGCACAGCCATTGCATAGGTAATGCTGGTAATGCGAATAATCTCATGAGACAAGTAAAATATATTATATTATAGAAATATATAGATTCAAAATTAATATTACAAGCTAGTGTTAGCAAATTTTAGTAAGTAGAACATTTTATCCATCCCAAAACCCGACATACTCAACCCACTTGTGATTGGTTTGGGTTTCGAAATGAATGGGCTCGTCGTGTTTTAGGTTGTGTTACAAAATGTCGGCCCATTAATATGTATCAGGATTAAAAATATCAAACTGTGCACAGTTGTGTAAACACAGCTGTGTAAACGGACTAGGCAAACTGCAGCATTTGCCGGACCACTTTCTTTCACTATAGGTACACTTATTGTTGGCATTTCCATTCCAACACAGTTAATATTTTCCTGTCTAGAAAGTGGTGCTCATAATACCCGTATAGGTATACACTATACTATATTATGTGTATCTGTGAGTATATGTAATGAAGAAGCGTTGTCCTCTTGGTCTTTTATACTTAGCATTCTCTTTATTCCTCATCGTTACGTAAGATTCTTCTTGAACTCCTAAATACTGCAAGTGCTGTTTAGAATGCTTGGTAAGTAGCGCATTATAAGTACTGAGGACCTTATATAACTGCTGTTAGGTATTAAGTATATATAATAACCTCTCCTGCTTAACAAATACTCTAAATTACCTTACTAAGACCACCTACATACTCCAATCCACACAACAAACCACTGCACCATTCCCACTCCCAGAAAATATTTTAGTCAACTGTAATTCAACTATAGTAAAGTAAATAGTTCAGCTTGAGATATACTACCATGTAATATAATACATGAAACAGTAAGGAAGTCAATTATATCTTACATATACCTATATACCTATCTGTATATGGTAAAAGTGTTTTTCCCAACAAGAACAACTGAAAAGAAAGTTACTTACATTAAGCAAAACAAGTAAAGTCTACCAGACAAGTTAGTAGTAGGTACTGTCATAGTATAGAAAAATAGCGGACTCTTCTTTCCACTGTTAATTGTATGGGAAAATACGCATTGCGATGTTTCGTATTTCTGAGAATAATCAAAGTTGTACATGTAATTCTACTTTGTTATTTGCACTTGTCTTGTGTACCTACTTAATTGCACGTTCCTTTGACTCGTTTAGCTACCGTCGTCGCTAGAAAAAAACGTAGAAAATCTCATCAATAATTTTTCCTACTTTTAAAAACGTAGGTAGTTTGTTCAACGCAGCAATTAAATGGAAAGCTTCTGTAAACACTGGTATACCTAAAACGTACTGGTTTGTTCAAATAATGAATTGCGGAGAAATTTTAGTTTATAGTTTACTGTGTATGTTTCTCTTATCATTTAATTAATCAGACAAATACCGATAGACAGCTACTACATACATACCTCTAGTATTGTAGCAATCTATCCATGTAAAATGAGGTTATGCAAATTCATTATACATTCAATACTTTACTTTTTGTTAACTTGCTCGAAATATTTAATACATTGCTTGAATTAGTACATCACCTCGGTATTTCTGAGAATTATAAAAGTTTTAGATTAGGTAGTGTATTAAAAGTTTGAAGGATTTTGTTTTATACATTCGCTTTTAACTCATACTCACGTAGTATGTACATACATAATAAAATATGTCTTACAGCCAGAGTTGGCAATTTTTGCACTTTTCAATGAATTTTTGTTGAAAAATGAAAAATTGGAAAAATAGGCAAAATATTGAAAAATAGGCAAAATTGGAAAGATATGAAATGAATGAAAGGACTTAGAATAATTCCTA